>CAKNWU010241679.1:0-10076 GCA_932072015.1 Andricus quercustozae | reverse complement strand
GATTGAAAACTGATCTTTTTTATTTAAAAATTCAACTATTCGGTTGGAAATTGATATTTTTTGGTAGAAAAATAATTGTTTTGGTTGAAAATCTATCTATTTTGTTGAAATTGCAATATTATAGTTTGAAAAATTTGGAATTTAAAGCGCTTTGAATCGAATTTAAGATAGTACCCACATTAGTTTTACCCAAATATTCACTGAATATTAGGTATAAGATATAATGAAAATTTGTTTGAATCATAATTGAAATTTATGCTCTTTAGACGCAAATTCAAGAAATGATTAATCATGTTTTTGAAAGTATTTAATTAATCGGCGGTGCTAATATATTTAAAAATATCTTGCCCGTAATATAATTTGTCAAAGTTTTCTAAATTGAACATTAATTGAATCCTTAGAAACTGAAAAAAAATATTTATAATATGCTGGAAAAAATTTGAGATGCCTGGAAGAAACCTGGAATTATCAGGGATTTTTTTTCTCAGGATTTTCCGCTATTCTTTGACGATACTTTCTCACTCTTTCCCGTTCTGCTACTAATTGACTCTGTCTTCCTCACTGATTATCTTCTTAGACTTTATTTCAGACGCTCTTATTGACAGCTTCAAGTTGAAAACATTTTTCCTGTTATAAAAAAAAATAAAGAAAAGGAAATGAAAACAACATTTACTACTTATTTTAAAGTTGCAGGGCTTAAAATTGAAAAAGTATTTGTTAAACGTGCGTCATCAATTAGAAAGTCATTGAGTTTGAAAAAAGATCTGCAGATACCTTTAGAATTTTTAATAACAATACTAATAATAATAGTAGTAATAATAATAATAATACATACTCGTACTTTTCTCTAATGAAGATTCCAATGAATTTTTCCTTTAAATTCAAGCTATTTATTTTTGCACACGACTTCGAGAAAATATACTCTTTAGGATAGGAGTTTACAAACCAACAAAAGAAAAATATTTCAAATTCTGAAGCGATACCGATAACATTTGAAGAACTTACACTAGAGAACCTACATAATATCAATTAATTGTTCTGAAGCATAATTCACATTAGAATACATCATAATTTTAATATTAATAATAAGTATACCTACCTGTATTGCTTACTTTTAATAATAGAGATTCTAAATCTTCTATTTTTTTATTATACAGTCTGTAACTTACACGAGATTTCTTCAAATTTGAGCAATATGTAAATTTATTGTTTTGTTTTTTTAACATCAAGAGAAGTTCTACTTTTTATTGAGACGATTGAGACTCAATTCTTGAGATATGTATATTTATAAACAGAGGTTACGAAACAGAAAACAAACCGGCCCACCTGGTCCACGCGTACTCATAAAAAGTCACCTACTTATGAAAGAAAACACCGCTGAGCAAGTAACAGAATGGTTTTTATAAAAAATTTTCACTCTGAAACTGGTTTTTAACTCACGTACGGTAATGATGTTTTTGTTGTCAAAATGCACTTTTCAGTTATAATATCGGATTCACAAAAAAAAGGAGTTAATATTTTAAGCTAAATTTTATAGAATCTTGTGTTAAACGATACGCTTAATATTTCTGCATTTATTTCTCAGGTGCAACTACAATATTTTACTAGATAAAAAGACGTACGGTAATGATTTCTGAAATGACAAAAATCGAGGGAAAAATGTGCATAAATTAAATTTATGTTCATCTAAAGTTTACAAAATTGATACGTTAAGCGTTTTTCAGTTTACTGTCTGAAAAAAAGAGAAAAACAGTTTATCCTTGTGCAAAGTGAGGTTGGGACACCGTACGGTAATGACGTTCGGGGTGATCTTTTATTGAATTAAAGTAAAAAGGAACACAAATAAAAAAAAAAGAAATGACAATTTTGTAGAGGATGATAATAACTATTTATCACATTTTTTTTTAAATCAGTACGAGTTTCTAAGTTAATGTTATATTACTGGGACTTCAAGTTTGCCTCCAATTTGACAATTACCCATAGATGGTTATGTATTAAAAAGTAACATTGAATGGAAATAGTTATAATATACTGGTTAATTGTTAACGCAAAATGGCGAATTATGACATTTTGAATCTTAAAAAATCTAGCCCACTAAACACAGAATTTTGACTACTAATTTTTTTTATGATAAGAGAGTATTTGGTATATCGTCAATTTTCAACAAATTCAATTTACATTCTTGTAACAGATTTTTGCAGTACAGTGAAGAAATTATTTCGGTTTTCATTCCTATTTTATAGAAACCATCATGGAATCTTTTTAAAACTACGGCAATTAGCATTACAATTTCTTCGGATTGAATCAAATGTGAATTTTATGATTTCTTCATGTCTTTCAATTTATGATACATTTTTCTTTAAACATCATCTCACTCACATTGTGAGCAGAGCCATTTACAGTTTCGATTTCGTTCATTTTGAATGAAGATTATATTATCACATAAAAACTCTTGTCGGCTGTAGCACGCTCTCTGATGTGTTATTCACACTTCAAGGTAATAATAGAAACCTTGATTTGAGAAAAGTACTGAGAAAGCAACAATTTCATTCCAGTATTTAAACACTTTTTATATCGTAGGATTCGTAAGCTGGACAATTCGAAGCGAATGTTTTGTTTGATAACTTTGCCTATGACACATTTGGCACACCTAGGTTTACCTGAATTCATGCCAAGCAATGCCCGAATTCACATAGTATTTCGGACTTTTCCCAAAATGCATCCGCAATACGCGCAATGCCTAGACAAACTTAGGTTTGCGGCCACTTCGGGCTTTGCCGGTAACACATGTAGTGTGTCCAACAGTGCGAGTTTTCCCACACCGCTGCGTTGAGAGCGTTCCCGACCGTGATCTGCACGTCGCACGAAAAACTTGTTTATACAAAAGTTGTTGGAAATTGAATCCACTACAACTTTGCCATTTAAATATGCCACTTATTTTCAATACAAATAGTCAAAAAGTGGAAAAAACTGCGTCCGAATGAAAATTGCAGAGAATCACATTCTCTACAAATTTGTTACTTACCTTTTTCATCGAGAAATGCAAAATATGCGTGAAAATCGAGGAAAACACAAAATCCAAGATGGCGGACACTTCCGGTAATTATTTCTTGGACAATCTTGTGATTTCTTCATCTGCTTCGCGGGGGACACTTAACTGCGTCAAAAAATCTCAGCCCGCGCTTTTTCCGGTGACTAAAGGCTAAAATGATTGGGCTACGAAAGATGACGTAAAATCTAACTAAATTTGGATTCCGAATCCTCTTGCAAGTAAACGTACGGAACTGTCACTCGCCCATTTTGATGAAACTTTGCAAATTATGTTAAATTTATATTAGCGGAGTCTCAAGTTTAAGAATAGAAACTACCCCTCGTACATGAAGGGTGGTTTCCACGTATGAAGTGGAATCAGTCAAGTGGTTCAAAAGGACAGATGCTTCTAAGGGGTTTCCAGGTCGCTGAATCCAAATCTGAGGTTGGAATTACAAAATTCAAAATGGCTGATCCAATATGGCCTCTACATCTCGCATATGAGGGGTGGTTTTCATGTTTGAACTAGAATCAGTCGAACGATTCGAAAGGTAAAATACTTCTAAAGGGTTTTTTATGTCGCTGAATCCAAATCTGCAGTTGTAATTACAATATTCAAAATGGCGGATCAAACATGACGTCTACTTATCGCACATGAGGGGTGGTTTTCATGTTTTAACTAGAATCAGTCGAGTGATTCGAAAAATAAAATACTTCTAAATGGCTGTTTGTCCCTGAATCCAAATATGAGGTTGGAATTACAAAACTCAAAATGGCGGATCCAATATGGCGCCATCTTCTCGCACATGAGGGTTGGTTTTCATGTTTGAACTAGAATCAGTCGAGTAATTCTCATTTACTCGCAGTAACTTCTGCAAAAGCGGTAATCATTGAAGAATTGTGTCATGAATGAATGAATTCTTGAAGCAGCAATTCACGGGATTTTCAAACTCAAGTGATCTATCTCGTAAGTAGACACTTTTGAAACAAGCATATTTAATGAGATTTGATAATCGAGGGGAAAAGAACTGGTGATGGATCAGTGACTGAAGCTTGATGATGTCATTGTGGAAGTGTAAATTTATATCGTGATTGTAAAGAAGAATTATGTCGATTCGTGGTGTGGTCAAAATGAACAAACATTTTGATCGATCGTGGAATCGAGAGAATATTTAAAAATGCACGCAAAGTTTTGTTACGTATTTGAGATAAATTTATTTTCAAGGCAAAGAAGTTTTGAATTTAATTAATTCTATTATAGATTTTACATTACGTAAATATTAAGTGTTAATGTCTGCAAAAATGATTGCAATTAGAAATTGCTATTTATAAACAACACCAAAAGTTTTTCAGTACATTAAGTTCTACAAATGTTATTGAAAATACATGGATATTCATTAAAATGAAAAATATTTACTTAACAGCTCTAATGTCTGTATTTCAACGAGGTCACAAGTTTACTTGCAGTCTGCACCCGCGGAAAGTACAACATCTTTTTCAAAACCATAATTTCATGAAAACAAAGCCAGCGGTTACCCCAGTTACATACGCATTCACACAATGGAGTTTCATGATCAACTGATGCATCTCAGCGTGTTCGGTAATTTTCGGCCACGTTGGGTAACTTTTGCTATGTCCAAAAGAGCTATTCGGGGACCCAGACTTCTCATTCGTGTAGTCCAAATGATGTAGACGTGTAGCGAAATTCCAGAGTA
The DNA here is from genome assembly GCA_932072015.1 of Andricus quercustozae. NCBI lineage: Eukaryota > Metazoa > Arthropoda > Insecta > Hymenoptera > Cynipidae > Andricus > Andricus quercustozae. Next base: position 5,331 of record CAKNWU010241679.1, on the reverse strand, counting down.
GTGAAGAAATCACTTCTCACGATTATGTGGACGTTCGTGTGGACGAAACGAATGGTTGTTTTCGAAAAATGAAGGAGTTGTGCCAATAAAACACTCAGTCGATTCCTAAATTTTTTCAGCCACGCGCCTAGGATGTGTATTATAAAGTAAGCATTAGTCAAGGGTTCCCTTCGTGTAGATAAACATTCCATAATGCTTCTTATTTTAATAGCAGAATTTTCAGCTAAAAGTCTCATTTCATGTGGACAGGAAGATAGCGAAAATATATCGGTATGGTCGGAATCTGGTCACGTGACCCATGTATAATATACCCTTAAGAACCAGATCTAGAGGCACGATAGTGAACAGCGATGAGATGTTAAAAGAAGCCATAATACGACACACTTCGCAAGAAAAGGGCCCCCTTTGACAATCGTAGTTTGGGAGATCTTCTCGTTTTTGCGAACAAATCTCAAACGTATCAATTTTAGCGTTTCGTTGGGAAATCACACTTCAATCTATGCTCTATCTCGGTAAATTATACTTATGTGCAGAAGTGACCAGAAGTGTGTAAATTTTACGTTCGAAGACAAAATATAACACATATGCTTATGACACTCGCCAACTTTTGATGTGTTTCCCTCGAAAAGCACTTTTTCGAAGTTCCAAATTGAAAACTGCTCCGGTGATTTATTTTTCAACGTAAAGAGTTGAACTGTGGACTGACTCTTTCAACTTCTGGTGTATGTTCGTTATGTGGATGATAACTTTCTCATTCATCTTATAGATGAAATTTTATCTTAAACTATCACAGTGTAATTCTAACCATAAGCAATACTATGTATTAGCTTTTTGAATCTAGAACTTATAACACACGATAATAATTTCATTATTACTAATTGGTTTATAAAACCAACTTACTCGGAAAGAATTCTTAATTTTTCATCCAATCACCCTTTTCAATATGAAATAGGGATGGTTAAAAACCTTCTTGATGCAGATTATTAAAGATTACTTATTGTATAACAATTATCCTGGTGAATTTTTCTTTACATTCTATTCGCAGATACGATTTCACAAAATTTTTAAAGATTATTAAACAAATTAAAAATAAAAACTGTTTTTAGAGTTAACTTCAAATTAAAGCTTGTTGATGAATCTGGCAAGACTTATTCGAGAGAAACTAAACGCCCTCTCCACATGAGATAAAAGAACACGAAAATAAAATTAACCATTCAGAAAAAAACCACAAAGTCATCACTGAACATTTGATTCAATGCCATGATGGCGACTCAACTGCCATGAAATGGGAGGAGATCGAAATCCTTCATGTTGAACCTAATTATTATAAGCGTGCCTTCCTCGAAACGGTTTTCATTCGAAAAGAAGACGACAATTGTCTTAACAAAATAACTGATTACGACTTTTCAATTAATCGTACTATATGATTTTGGACTGATTATGCTCTACATTCTTATCTTGCATCTGATAACATCTTTCAGTATAATCATTCTGTTATACCACGTCGTCAGACAAATTTCTTACATTGTAATGAGTACTCACAAGTTTAATAGTGACTATATTATCTATAGTGGGTTCGGGAAAGATATGACAACCTTCATAAAGCTATTTCAGTCTTAAAATTCTACGAAATTATGCGAAATGTAAAAAAGGTACTGTAATTTGGTATTTCTAATAATACCCAGTGTTAAAAGTTGTATGAAGAAAGTTATTTCTGAGTGCATGAAATGTAAAAGGAAGAATTCAACTCCTTGCCAACCGATTATACAACTTATACTGCAAGAAAGATAAGGAATCAACGAAAAACTATTTTCTGCGACTGGTATGGATTATATCTGACCCTACCTCATTCAAGTGCACAGAAAATTTGAGAAGCATTACGTTGTTTTATTTAATTATTTATATACCCGCGCGGTATATGTAAAAATCGAAAAGATGTCTGATAATGTAATTAATCTGAGAACTGCAAACCGAGAATTAATTAAAGCACTAGATAAATTAGATCAAGTTTAAATGGTCTTTGGCCCGATGAAATGGAAGGGTCTGCAGATGATATAGTTTTGCTGGCAAAAAGGCAGGATGCCTTAAAGTGTATGATGATGAAGAGGTGGAGAATATACCTGGATAAGAGTAGGCTAGAGTTGAATGCAGAAAAGTTCAAGGTTATGGTGTTCAGGAAAGGAAGTGGAAGGGATAAGGGAGGGGAGTGGAAGTGGAAGGGAAAGACGGTGAAAGAAATGAAAGAGTTTGTGTACCTGGGCTTCCTATTTCGGAAGAATAGGGGAATGGATAGTCATACAAAAGAGAGTGGTGATTTTGAAAGGAGAATGAAATTGTTCGACTCACTATGTAACTCGGTATGAAAAGTGGACCATTATATTGGCAAAGAATGCACCTAATTATATCATTAGGAGAGAGACGGGGAGAACGAGTTTAGGGATTCTAACAGGCAGCCGGTCGTGTGAGTATGAGGAGAAATTTTTGGAAGAGGGGGTAAGTAAGCTAGTTTGAGAGTGTTGGTGAAAGAAATAGAACAGGAGAGGGGATAGGAAGATAGAGGTAGAAAAAGAAAGGTATTTTAGAAGGACAGGACTGAAGATGGTTGAAGTAAGAACAATGCATGAGGAGGGGAGAAAGGTGTGTGAGGTGGTCAAGAAAAACGGCGTGGAGAGTGCGGAGGCAGCGGAGGAGAGCATAAGAGGGTCAAGGTTTAATGCTAACTATAGGTGGGATATGCCAAGGGAGAGAGCACAATATTTGTGTGGTAAAGGAGAGAAAGGAAGTCAGGAGCTTATGGTAAGAATGAGTTGTGTTTGTATGGAGAATTTTAATAGGTTCTGGCCTCCTAGCAAGAAGAGGATGTGTGAATTGTGCGGGAAGGGGGATGCAAGGGTGGAACATTGGTTGGAGGGTTGCCATGGGATGGAAAGGAGTGGGATAAGCATAAAGGTATTGATTCATGAAAAGCGGGACAAAAGGACGGTAGCATGGGCGAAGGGGGCGATGGATAAGATGGAGAAGAAGGGAAGGAAGGAGGAAGAGGAATGGAGAAGGGAAGTTTATAACGAGTAGAGAAAGTAGATATAAGTTCGCCATAAATACTGGAAATAGTAGATGAGTATTAGACAGTAACCGTGGAGGCAGAGTTTGGCAACGTGAGGCAAGGCGAACAAGTAGGGACATGCGGGCGAGGCGAAGCGAGGAAGTCAAGGTGATAAGAGCGAGCAGTCCTGGAGTTAAGGTGTGAATGGATTCATTTTAAGAAAATTCTGCAAACATGGAGGTGTATGCAAGTCAATATTTCAAGGCCAGTAGGCCGAAATGTAAACGTTTCTCTATCTATCATATACCTTTGTAATATCTGATAAGGCATCGACTGAGCAATCTTTCAGGGCACGTGCACTAATGTCAATTTGAGGTTAAACTTTTAATTTAGCTTATTGATTTCGAAAGTCAACAATCAATGCAGGGCAGTTTTATAACTATAGCAATTTTGATAAATTTTATAATCAGGTAAAGCTCCAATTGATTTCAAGGTCCCTTGGAATGGTACTAATATGGATTGCTATCGATCACCGAAAACTTAATCTTGGTTGATCGTTCCCAAAATTTATAGATAAATGCTTCGAAAATTATTAAGGTATGACAGGAATATAATTTTAACACCTAATTTCCCGCAGACGTCAAGTCGAGGATCAATGTGTTGGAAATTTTTAATGTTATCACTGCAATTTCTCTAGGACTCATTATTAAGTCAGTTTATGGAGTCAAAATTGTCAACCATAATTACTTTTAAATTTGAATTTGTCGGTCGGAACGATTTCCTACTTATCGACGCATTAAACTGCTACAAACATGAATTAGTAGTCATGGGGTGGGAATGCGCCTTGAAGACAAATTTGATCACGGAGAAGCAGTAGAAACTTTACTTATTTTCGACGACACGACTAGCGCGGGTCGCTTTTGTAAAAGAAAATTTTATTATTCCTCGAGTAATTGTAAATCATCTTTCGACAAATTTTAGTCACATTGTTTTGTGAATTTCATAATTGGATTTAATAAATGTAAGTAATTTTAATCTGGATAATATAAAATGTAACATGCTTTTGGGAACTCTCTTCTTTTAATTTCATGGGTCCGCCCATCGAACCTCTCACTGTCTTGTTTCATGCTTATGTGGATTTAAAATGAATAATTTATTTTGAAATTTTGCCAGTTTCGAAAAACTGGCTAGCGCTCAACGTTGTTAAAAATTTTTTTAATCATGAGCTTTGGCAGCTCCGAACCAGGTCGCGTCAAGTGAAGGAGCGAATTTTGCCAATTGAAAATAAAAGTACCTATTATTTAACTAACCAAAACTTCGACAAAATTATCCTGTCTCATTTGGCGCACAACGTGGGGCAATTGGGCTAATTTTTCTTATAAATCAGTGTATAAAACAGTTCTAACCTAAAATTTAGCACGAGGCAAAGGCATGGCGGAACGGCGTAGCGTGCGTGTGTGAGCCTGGAATGGTAGTGTATGTATGTGTCAAGAATGAACTGGCAGTGAGGTGCTCCGTAAACACAGCAATTTCGACTCAAGGGTACGCTTGTTTATATTTCGAGGCCTTTGCAAGCAAAAATTTATTTTCTTTCAGGTTATCTTAAAATCCTCCAAGGACGAGTGTGACGTATACGTCACGCCGAAAATGTTCCAGGAAAACCTAATTATTGTCGCTGCAGGTCACTGCTTGCGTTGATTCCCAGTTTAAAAAAAAATAGTTCTCGTCCTTGGAGGGTTAAATAAAGTAAAACTGTTTGACTCTGTGGAACTGATTGCAATTGTATTTTGAAACGTAATAAAATATTTAAATTGGAATTTGCATATGGGAAATTAAAGATTTTTTAAATAAAATCTCGAGTGGAAGGTCAAAGCAAAAAGAAAAAGCATGTAAATCGGATTGTGGCATGTATGAGTGTGAGCGTAGTACAGCCTAGTGATTATGCTATAGTTCGACGAAATAGTCGACAGTTGCTTTACTTATATCTTTTCAGGATCTTTATCTAGCTATTGTAACTATTTAGCATGAAATAATTGAATACTATTCTGAAATATAACCCTAATGTAAAACCTGTATTATTTTAAATTTTGTTATTTGACGATTATGTCTTGCCATAGTCGTCGAATGAAATATTGTGTATTATGAAATTTGTGACATTTGAATTTTGGGGTTAGGTCAACATCATGTGACAATTGCTCAGGAACATAAAATTTTGAATTTTGAATTATATGAGGATGGCACCTCATATCTAAGCTTGCCAAAATAACTAAATATTGAATTTGGAGATT
>CAKNWU010241657.1:0-11876 GCA_932072015.1 Andricus quercustozae | reverse complement strand
ATATTGGACTATTATTATTTTTTTTATAGTTTTGAAAATTTCGAAAAAAATAATGAAACTTTTTAAGGATTTTGAAAGGTATCAAGATTATAATGAAATTTTTTTAAGATTCTTGTGAAAATTTGTAATGATTTTTTTGTTTGAAATATTAATTTTAAGAAAATATTTAAACAGTTTGTTTTAAACATTTCAAAAGATTCACAAAATATTTACAAAAGAATCTTAAATATTTTTAAACAATTTTTCAATCTTGCAGAATTTTAAAACAATTTTAAGAGAAATTCGAAATAATTAAAAATAAATATTTAGAAGGTTCGGAAGTTTTAAAAAATTTCAAAGAATTTAAAACAAAATGTAGATTTTTGAAGATTTCAAAAAAACACATTCGATTCTAATTAAGAATTTTGAAAAGTATCATGAAAAAAATCCTTTCTTAAAATTCCTGCAAAATTTTAAATTATAAATTTTAAAAATAATTTGATTTAGTTTAAAAGCTGTTTGAAGATTCATCACTTTTAATAGAAATTTCATCTTTCTTGGTTAAAAATACAACTCTTTGGTTGAAAATTATTCTGTTTTTGTTAAAAAATTAAACTCATATGCTGAAAATTCTTTTTTTTTATGAATTGGACTCTTTTTTATTCAAAATTAAAATCTTTTTTTGTTTAAATGTCAAATTTTTAGTCCAGAATTAATCTTTTTGGTTGAAAATTCAACTACTTAGTTCAAAGTTGAACCATATTTTTAAATATTAACTATTTTGATTTAAGCTTCATAATTTTAGTTAAAAATTCATCTTTTTGACTGCAAAAGTAACTATTTTTTGATAAATCATGTATTTTGTTAAACATTCGTCTTTTTTATGAATTCATCTGTTTTTTATTTAAAATTATAATCCCTTTCTATTGAAATACCAACTATTACATTTTTTGTTAAGAATTGATCTTTTATGATAGAAAATTAAACTATTTCGTAGAGAATTCATCTATTTGGTTAAAAATTCAACTATTTGTATTAAAATTAACTTTTTTGCTAAAAATTAATATTTTTGAGTTAAAAATTAAAATATTTTGTAGAAAATTCGTCTCGAATGGTAAATAATTCTTGATTTAGTTTAAAATTCAACTGGTTGAAAATTAATCTTTTTTGGTTAAGGATTCAACTATTTTGTTGAAAATTGATGTATTTGATTAAAAATTCAACTATTTGTATTAAAATCAACTTTCATGCTGGAAATTGATATTTTCGAGATGAAAAATTTAACTATTTTTCAGAAAATTCGTCTCTTATGGTAAAAAATGCATGTTTTTAGTTGAAAATTAATCTTTTTTAGTTGAGGATTCAACTATTTTGTTGAAAATTCGTCTTTTTTGAAGAAGTTCAACTATTTTTTATTTCAAATTAAAATCGGTTTTAGTTGAAATATCAATTATGTATCAAACATCAAAAATCTTTTAAAATTTTTTTAAAAATTTTAGGAAAATTAGATTTATATAACCTTAGAAGCAAATAAACTTAAAAAATTAATAGTTATCCGAAAGTTTTTATTTTGTATTGGAAGTGGTTTTTCCCCTCAAATCGAAAAACTGCACGCGCACGATTGATGATGCTAGTTTCTTTAAAATTAAATGAAGAATTTTTCAAACAAAAAATTCAAAGTCGATCAAGAATTTACTCATGCGAGTTACTTTGAATCTTGATTTTTTATTTCTTTCCACATTTTATTACTTTACATTGTTTAAACTATTGTTTGAATTTTAAAATCCTCTGATATTGCATTTAAACAAAGAGATCTAAATCTCAAACTTTCATTTAAAACCACTCAAATTTTTTGGAACCTTATTCTCATTTGCAAAAGTGCAAGTTAACCAAGATAGATACAACACTATTTTCAGGAGATTTTAAAGATCTGATCATTGGGAACCTTCATGTAATTAGAATGTCGAAAATTGAGCTTGACATAAATAAATTAATAATCCAACCAGTTTTAAAACGACTAAATAATAGAAAAACATTCTTCTAATCGGAACCCTTCAATTTCAGAAAAGTTTTCATGTTAAAGATTGTAATTTTCGAACTGTTGCCAACGTTAAAGACATTATTAAGATTAGAGCAACAAATTTAAACATTTGCTGATGATTGGAATACTTCATTGTTAGCGAATTTCAAAAAATATTGAAAAATTCCAGTAAAATCGTAACGGATAACAATAGATTTGTTTGGAATGTTATCACTTTGAAGGTTTCAAAATTGAACAGACATATGAACAGATATATGAGAACTGCTTGAAATTTGAAACATTCAATGTTGCCATCCCAATCTTGAACAATATAATGTTTAGAATCTTTACAACTGTTGAAGATTCACAGATCACTGCAATTATAGGAATTTTTTTATCAAGTTTTCTTCTATTTTTAATATCCTATAATGTTTAAACAATCAACTATTTGAAACATTCGCAACATTCCAATGTGGGGTACCTTTGAAGATTCGACTTTTCAAAATTTGACCAATCAGTTTGAAACTTAAAAATGTTTTTGAAAGCATCTTATCATCATCCTACATTGGGAACGTCTTCAGATTAGAATCATCCCAATTTGGTATATCTTCTACACTTCCTACCACTCAAGCTTTATGGTCCCATTAAAATTACAAACATTCCTCTCTATGGAACATCCTTTTTTCATTTCTAAGTGGAATCCTTGGGCTCTATAAAAACTCTATTTTTAAGAAAAATTTCCCATTGGACCTCGCGTCTTGTGTCTAGACTTCTGGTGCAACGTGGGATTTCGTTAAGACACAAAACATGTGTCCCGGGTAAAATATATTTTTCATCTGGCACTGAGATTTGGCAAGCCGTTCTAGCGGAAGCTCACACGTGCTCGAGAGTCGCGCAACGCTTCGAGAGCTTTCCGTTGAAGATGGTGGACGTTCCTCTTTGATGGCTACCGGATAGGGATGGCCTCGTTTTTCGAGGAAAATTTAGGCTCCTCTGAATCGTTAAACTTCCATCGCTGATGAATGTAGCGAGTCGCATGTTCCTCTAGTTGTCTACGGCAAATATAAATTGACGAATTTCCCCCAGGAATCATCCACGGATTATGACTATCTCAACAAAATTAATGGGGTGAAGAAACCATATCACAAGTTCGGAAACGTTTATTGCAAGAAACCACTATTAAATGTAAAAGTGATTTATATTAAGGCGCACTTTTTTTTTTATTTATAAGGAACTAAAATAAGATCATCTTATGAGTAACAGTTTTTTTGGTATCATAAACTGATATGCGGAGGAGATTGAAGCAATTATTTTGATATGCTTGTGTCTGTTTTGATTATGATCTCAGGTTTAATCAAATTTTATTTCTTGAGACCCCCATGGGACTTTTAAAAGTATATGGGAGTTTCGCTTAGAGTTTGGAACGATCGAAATTGTACCCCCTTCGTCATAAGTAAACCTCTTATAAAAGCTCTTATATGTATCTCGAAGGATGTCCCAAGTGGTGAAGAGAGCGTTGAAGGAAGAGGTAATAAAATTTAGTGCCTATAGATGGCTTATTTGGTGTATCCATCAAATATGTACATTGAAGAAGCAAAATACTCTTTTATTCTTTTCTTTCTACTCAAATAAAACCTGACCCTCTAAATGATAGTAATCGGAAGTCATTAGGTCTCTTCCAAAAAGGTAAATATCAAAGAACAAACAATAAATATTTTTGTGAAGATGTATACAAATATTTGTAAAAGGGATAAGTATATGAGTATTTGCTTTGTGAATTAGAGCTGTATTTATATAGAAGATCATGATAAGTAGTTGTACAAACTAAAATTAATTCAGAGATTTAGACAGCATTTTGTGAAGAGGTGATGGTAAAGTTATAATTTTTATTAAAACGGATCGTTAGTGAATAGGAATGATTTTAAATGAATCCATCCGATTCAAAATTCTTATTTTTAAAAGTTTTCTTTCAATTTGTAATTAATATTTGAAGATTTGTTTTCTCATAATAAATTTAAAACAGACAAGGTTACCCAAAATAAAAAGTTTTGTATGATTTCCAGAATATTCCATTTAAATCAACGGAAAATCCCATGCTGAAAAAATCATGCCGAATGGAAATCGAATGGAAAAGCGTTTTAACTTTTCAAAAAAAGTATTTTTTTGCACCCTTATAATGAATCCAATAAAACCGTCTTGATTTTACTGTTAAGCTTTGAATTTGATAAGGAAATAAGTAAATTGATACCATAGTTATTGACACTCTCAATTTAAATCAGTCCAAAGTTCACTGACTAAATTAATTAAGCACGCTTTGACTGAAATTTCTACTGACAAAACAGTCCTCGGAACAGATAAATCAGTCTATAGCTGATTGAATCAAACAGTCAATTGAAAGTACTTATTTTCAGTCTATAGAAGTGACTGATTTGTATGCCATAATAAAATAGTTCTAAATAAATATTTAAATAAAATTAAATATTATGATTTTAATAAAAATAAATTCAATCATTTTTCAAAAACTGGTCAAAAGAAATAAAAAGAAAAAAATCGTTTGCGAAATAATTGTTCAAATGATTTTATTTGTAAGTTTGACAATTTTTTCAGAAAAATAATGTTTTTTATTTAAAATGTCATAATCAGTAATATTATTTTTATTCTCAAAATCATAGAAAAACTATTATTTTCAGAGTTCTGATTTTTTGAACACTTTAAGTGATGTTTTTTATTGATGATTGATGATGATTTTTGAAGTTGCTTCTTCCTAAAGATTATCTTTTTTCTTAGAAATTTTATAATTTGTTTGAAAATTCAACAATTTTATTAAAATTTCATCCTTTTTGGATTCAACTATTATAAAATTCAACTCATTGCTTTGAATAAAAACTTAACTAGTGTCAAATTTGAAAAACTTTTTTCAAAATTAATTTTTTTAGGTAATGATTTATTATTTCATTTGATATATAACCCTTTTGGTTGAAAAGTATTATATTTCAACAAAAATTAGTTCTTTTTTGTTGAAAATTCAAGCACTTTGTTGAAAGTTAAACTCCTTTGTTAAAAATTCAATTTTTTGTTTTTAATGATTCATTATTTGAGCTAAAAATTTATTTCTATGGTTGATAATAAATTTAACTACTTCGTTGAAAATTGGTTGTTTTTTGTTGAAAATTCGTATTTATTGATAGAAAATAAATATATTCGTTGAGAATTTATCGTTTTGGCTAAATTAAACTATTTTTAATTTTTAATTAAAGTCTTTTTGGTTAAAATATAAACTCTTTTTTATTGAAAATTAATATATTTTTTCAGCTGAATTATCAACTATTACATTGTTTGTTGAGAAATATTTTTTTTATTGAAAATGTTACTACTTATGTAACTATTTTGTTTACAAATTCACTTTTTTTTTGGTTGACAATTTATGATTTTATTTTAAAATTCATCTCTTTGATTAAATATTTAATTTAAAAAAATGTATTCGTTTTTTATGGTTTGGAATTTATTCTGGTCACTGAAAATTTAACTATTCTTTTTTGGTTAAAAACTGCTTTTTTTTAGTTGAAAATTCAACTATTTGGTTGAAGATTCATCTTTTTGTACGTTAAAAGTTCGATTTTTTGGCAAAAAAAATATTATTTTTTGCGGAAAATTAATTTTTTAGTTTCAACTATGGTAGGTTTAAGATTTGAACTTCTTTCGTAAAAATTCATTCTTTTGATTAATGGTTTATCATTTTAGTTGAAAATTTATCTATTTTCTTTTGAATTAATTTTTTCGGTATCAATTTTCTTTAGTTTGAGATCCAACTTTTTTTGGTTGAAAATTCATTATTTTTTGTTGAAAATTCAAGTACTTGGTTGAAAGTTGATCTAGTTTCTGAAAAGTTCATTTTTTTCAAGATTAATCATTATATAGTTGAAGGTTCATCTCTTTTGTTGAAAATTTAACTACATATTTTTTCGAAAATGAGTTTTTTTACTTGAAAATTAGTTTTGTATATTGAATATTCTATTTTTGGTTAAAAAATGGTTTAAAATTGTCAATTAAAAATTGTAGAAAATTAATCATTTTGGCGGAAAATTCATTGTTTCAAATTCAACTAGGGTATGCTTAAGAATTGAACTGTTTTGATCAAAATTCATTATTTTGGTTAATGATTCATCATTCAAGTTGGAAATTCATATGTTTGATTTGAAATTAATCCTTTTTAGTTAGAAATTCAACTTTCTGGATTGAAATTCATGTAATTTTTTGAAATTTCATATTTTTGAAAGAAAATAAATCTTCTTGGTATAAAATTCATTTAAAAAAAATTTAAATACTTGGTTGAAAGTTGAACTGATTTGTTAAAATTCTTTTTTTTTCAACTATTTGGTTGACAGTTGAATTAGTTTATGAAAAATTTATTTGATTGTTGTTGAAGATTTCTCATTTGAGCTAGTCGATTCTTGGTTGAAAATTGACCTGTTTGAGATAAAAATTCAACAGATTGGATAACTTGAAATGACTAATTCTATCAGCGAGTCAAACTGATTGATTTAAAAAGTAACTTTTGACTGGTTTGTTAGTCGTCGAATCCGCATTATTATCAGTCACTTTTGACTGATCCAGATTTAGAGTGTACACTGGAAAAAAAGGTTTAGCTCTCCCAGCTAGACGTTTAGCTGGATTTCGCCTTCCAAGAAAATATAGCTGTGTTACCTACATTTCTAGCTGTGTTACCTAAATTTCTAGTTGGGTTACCTAAATATCTAACTGTTTTAGCTTAATTTTGCCATCTAGAAATTATCTAGATAAATTAGCTAACTGGATCGACTGGCTGTCTTTTGTTAATGACAGTGTTACGAAACCAGAATCAGAAAAACGTTTACAGCCATACGACAACGTGATCGTTTGGTACCCGTTGAAGCATACAGACTAGCTAACAACAGCAAAGCAAGCCAGTAATCAGGCTGGAAGCAAGTTGCGCAAATGTAATTAGGAGTTTCTGTGAGTTCGTATATGCACGCAACCGTCGCGACGCTCCGCGCCGCGCCACTGTGGTGGCCCGCCATTTTGAAATTCTCGCTCGCGAGTCACGCTTTGATAGCCACCAGGTACCTAGCTTAGTCGCCTACGAAGAAAAAAAAATCGAGTCGTGGCACTGATCGTTAAACCCGGAGTCGATAAATACACCGATAACCTGGAGAATCGGTTCGCGCTCACGAAGAATTGACATGAATAGTAATTTTGTCTGTCATTTTATCGCGCTGTTTTTCAATACTTAGAAATTCCGAGATTAATTCACTGATAAGAAAGGCCATTTGCTCACTTCCCTTCCATTTTCCTTCCCACCTCTTGGAAAGGTTTCAAATACGTTATCAATTCTAGAAACGGTGAACTGTCTCAGAAGAATTAATTTAATTTGTATTTGATTTAAACAAATTTGGAAACATGCTTATGGGTTGGAAGAATTATTTTTTGTCTCGAAAATTTAAATCCGTTGAATTTAACTTAAAATTGTAGCGGAAACAATGTTTAAAACTGTGGTCTAGTCGAGGTGGATTACGTCAGACACACACACAAAATTTCTGGTTAAAAAAACCAAAATTATGGTTGAATATACCCCTACTATTTTTTCTAGTTAGTCTAATCAGGATTATGGTCGTTTTACCCAGAATTTCTGGTTAATTTGAACGGAATTCCGGTTAATTCAACCACAATTCTGGTTAGTCTAACCAGAAAAAATAGGAAGGGCATATTTAACCAGAATTCTGGTTGATTTAACCAAACATTTTTTGAGTAGATTATATCGAATTACCCTGAATTACTTCTATAAGATTACTCTGGGTTACATAAAATTATAGTGGATTACTCTACGCAAATTTTTAAACACACAGGATTACTTTTTTACAAAACTGTTGAATTTGCAACAAAATAGATGAGCTCTTAAACAAATAGTTGAATTTTTACCCACATTCAGCAAACAATTTGGTTGAATCAACACATTTTTTGTTGGTTTAACCATGGAATATGGTTATTATCTGACAACAAAATATTTCGTTGACCCAACTAAATTTTTTGGTTCTTTTAACCAAGTCAATAGTTAAATTTTCAGTTAAAAAATTAATTTACGACCAAAAAAAAAAAGGATTTTCAAAAAACTAGTTATATTTTCAAACAAAGAGTTGAATTTTAAACTAAAATTTTGAATCTTCAACTGCAATAGTTGAATTTTCGGTTAAAAAGAGAATTTTTAACCAAAATATCACGATTTTTCAACAAAATTCACGATTTTTAAATCAAAGAGATGAGTTTTTAACAAAGCTTATGAATCTTCAATTTTAAAAATGGCTTTTTAACAAAATTGTTGAATTTTCCACTAAGTAGATTAATTTTTATGCATAAAAGTTGAATCATCTACCAATAAGATGATTTTTCAACAAAATAGTTGACTATTCAACAAAAAAGGATTCTTTTTAACAAAATAGTTAACCTAAAAGTTAAAAAATTAATTGATAAACAAACAAAAAACTAATTTTCAACAGGATAGTTAAATTTTTTCAACCAAAAAATTAAATTTTAACAAAATTCTTCAATTTTCAAACACGTTAGTTGAATTTTTAACCAAACACTTGAATTTTATACCAAAATAGTTAAATTTTTTTACATAAAAAGACAAGTTGACAACAAATCAGTCAAATTTTTAATTTAAAAAATGAGTTTTCTTTAAATTGTTGAATTTTCCACAAAGTAGATTAATTTTTAACCCTATGATTGATTTTTTTTTAACAAAAACTTGATTTTTCAAGCGAAAAGGTTAATTTTCTACTGTATAATACGAATTTTTAAGCATGTAGATGAATATTCAACTATGAAAGATCAATTTTTTACCAAATAGTTGTATTTTTAAGTAAAAAAGGTAAATTTTGCAACCAAAAATAGAATCATTATATTTTCAATTTAAAAAATGAAGTTTTGACTAGAACAAACGATTTTTGAACAAAATAGTTAAAATTTTCAACGGAAAAATGTATTTTTACAAAGTACTTTAATTTTGAACCACTTTGTTAAATTTTTAACAACAACAAAATGTATTTTGTATTTTAAAAAATTCATTTTCCCCCAAAGAAGATGAATTTTCAACAAAATACTTGAATTTTCAACTAGAAAAATTAAATTATCATCAAAAACTTGAATTTTCTACGAAAATAGTTGAATTTTTAACCCAAAAAGGCGAATCGTTAACAAAAGAGTTGAATTTTTTAGTTTTAAAAACTATTCTCAAAATTGTAGAAATTTCTACAAAGTTGATTAATTTTTAAGCATATAATTAAATCCTCATCTACAAATATTCAACCATAATTTATAATTAATATAATTTTCAAGTAAAATAATGGTTCACCAACCAAAAAAATAATTTTTGACAAATTAGTTCAACTTTCAAACAAATAGTTGAATTTTCAAATAAAAAATATAAATTTTCAGCTAAAAATGGAATTGTTAAATTTTTACTTTGAAAACATTTATTTTCAATCACAAAAATATATTTTTAACAATATAGTTAAATGTGCAACCAAATAAGTGAAATTTCAACAAAACAGTTGATTTTTTAGACAAATAAAATTACTTTTTAAACTAAAGAAAAAATTGTAGACTGCAAGCGGCCTAGCAGAACCTCTAAACAATTTTGTATGAAAATAAAAAAAGTTTATGGGAGTGTTTTTACCAAAAGGAAGAAATTGCGGGGCTAGCGTTTGTAAAATAGGCAAATTCACATTTTTATTGCACACCCTATAAACCCTTAAAAAATGTTTCCTGACATTTTTTCCTTATTTTACCAAAAAGAGTAACTCAAACAAATTTTTGTATCGTTTTTTATGTATTTTTCTTTGGCCTATAATTTTTTTGTATACCTATTCTCGAAAACTCTATTTTAGTTTTTATAAAATATTCCAGTATATGTAGTCAAACGATAAAGGCAAGGGTAAATGTGTTAAAATTTGTTTACTAAATTTTTCGAACAGTTTTAAGTGATTTTCATTGAAATTTCTGTAATAATTTGGTTGTAAAAGATGACCGAGATTCGAGTACAAATTAGTTTAAAATATGAGAAAATAAGCAAATTTATTTTCAGAGAGGCTTTTAAAAATTAGTAAAACTTCTTGCAAGAAGTAACAAATACCATTGCTTGAGTCGCCAATTTTTTAGAATATATAAAAAAACATTTCGGAGAGTGTGCTGTATGAATTTTGTAATATTAAAAATTTGTTTCGTAAACAAATTTGTATCATAAACTAAAAATGTTGGACCAACGCCTACAACTTCGTGGAGCGACGGTCGCGGTTGCAAATATGATGCAGATCCGCCGGCAAACGAGCACAAGAATTATTTTTTTTTAATTATCAAAAATAAATGCAAGACACTTATTATTTATATTGTTTAATATAAAATGAACCCTTTAATTAAATAAAAATGAGTGTCAAATCATCAATCTTTAATATCAACGGAAGTGTGTAGTTTACAGGTATTTCGTTTATATCTTTATGTAAGATTTACAATATTTTTTAATCGCAAATAAAATTATACTTTTATGTTAAACTAGTATCATCATATAAAACTCAAAATTTTCGATCATTTTCGGATCAATTATAGGGTTTATTTTTATAAGTTAGGTGTATAAACCTCTAGCAATTTGCAATGAATATAAATTTAAATAAAAATCTATAGAGTGTTTACTAATTATGAAATTACGTGATGGATATAAAATTATTTTATGTTATAAAATGGAATATTTACATCTCTATAACTATAGTTTATTTTATCTAAATGCAGTATATAATTTTATTCGCACTATAAATTATAAATCTTATTAATAAATAAAAAATCAGTCGCCCTAAAAAGTTATATTTTCCCGAAAAATATGTTTTCAACAACATATGACTCTAATTTAAAAACAAAAACGAGCACATGCTTACATGAAAGAACTGAAACCCGACTTTCATTCTCGCGCCGCCATTCTATTCCCACTCGATTCCCGCCGTCGGACAAGGCGGCCATCATTGCCTCGCAATGGCTGCCGGCTCAAAAAACCCAATAAAATCCCTTACTTTGGCGAAAAATTTTCACGAAAAAATGGCAAAACTCGACTTATTCCGAAATCGAAAACTCCGTCAGTTCACAACGCGACCCGAGAATAGACTGGAGGGTTTTGGGAGCGCGAGTGAGGAATAAGTGGGCAAAAAAAATGGTATAAAGGCCCCGGGGCACGTTACGGCCTTGGGCATCGATTAGGCCCGGCTAATGTATTTCAGGGGAAAAAATTGGAGTATTGACGGAAGGGAAACCCTTTGCGGCAAAAGGAGAGCAATTTCGAGGTGAGGTCTCTGTGGACTTCGCCGACCCGTCGCTACGCTAGATGAAACGGATCCGGGGACGATGGCTTTCTTGGCCTCGCTCCGAATGAGTTTCTCTATTCTCTGACTGTATACTTCGGAACGAACCGATCGATACAATAGCAATTTCCGAACACTCTACATTCAGAGGACACTCATTGGCTGTATAGTCTCTACTTGGAAAAGGGAAACACGTCAGTGCAATCGCGATTTTTATGTGCGTTTCTAACGACACGCGACACCTGTCCCAAGTCGATTTAATAACTTGATTAACCCATTCGATAGGCAGTGCGAAGCTCGTTTTGTGCAGAAAGTATAACGAGAAATTTAAAAAGAGTTTTTGAATATTTAATTTTAAAGTTTTTAAAATTTTATATTCCTTGAATCCTAGGCGTAAGAGCACCAATTCTTTGCAGCTTAGCCCTATTATTGCCATGCCAAAATCCGAAGTAATTTATTTTGGATACATACTTTGACTGAACAATTAATATATTATTTAT
>CAKNWU010241428.1:0-11431 GCA_932072015.1 Andricus quercustozae | reverse complement strand
TTTTTTTTCTCTGGATAGAGAGTCTATGAGTATGAGTATATGTGTATATATATTTACATATACATATACATATACATATACATATACATATACATATACATATAGTACCTATACTATACTGAATCTTTTTTCACTATATTCATGTTCCTAAAGAAACCGCAAGTAGGTATATTTTATGTTGAAAGAAAAAGTTTCACATGTGCGCTTATAGCACTTTCCAACTTCAGATGAGTAACCCGGGTAAAAATATGTTGTCTTGATTTCGTCTTGAATGTCTTCAATATGTCTTCAAAACCATAATGTCTGGTTCCGTCTCATCAGCTAGACATTGGAAATATACTGAGATATCTTGCATTTATGGCTGTAGCTGTGCCAAGATAAGACTATGTAGACTTGTCTACCTGGTCTACCTGCCGAATTTCTCTTAAGGAAAATCATATTACCAATTTGTGGCTTTAAACTTTTCCAGGATCCAAATTACTAAAGTTTTCGTGCGTAAATTTTAT
The DNA here is from genome assembly GCA_932072015.1 of Andricus quercustozae. Lineage (NCBI taxonomy): Eukaryota > Metazoa > Arthropoda > Insecta > Hymenoptera > Cynipidae > Andricus > Andricus quercustozae. Next base: position 10,925 of record CAKNWU010241428.1, on the reverse strand, counting down.
TGTGCATTCTACTCCGACATCTATAAATTATAGACACCACCGGCAGAGCCTGCCATTTGCAAGAATCCGGTAGCTAGGTTAGGACCAAACAGTTGACATCTGCTGAAGAACATAATTATTTCAGTTAAATAAACTTATTAATGCATAAACAATAAATACCATGAAGATTAATAATATAAAAATTCTATAAAGTTTAAAGCGGATTTGTGATGACCCTCAGAGGCCTTGGTCTCAAGATATAAATTTTTGTCTTCAAGTCGAAAATATTCGTCTAAAGCAGAGGTCGGCAGCGAGGAGAAGTTCGGTGACTCCAGCTCTTTTAAAAGATGTGGATCGCTCGCTTCGTCTCTCCCACCACGAGTCTTTACTCTCCTCTAAGAGTTCGGGGTGGTGGTAAATTCTATTCTATGACGTCAGAATTTACCTCTGGTCAAAAGACATTAAAAATAGTCCTGTTCCGTCTCACGAGCTAGACATACAGAATAACTTAAAATTGTCTTGGATTGGTCTTTACCCAAGACAAAATCAAGAACAAATATGTTTACCCGGGAACCTTTCCTTAAATGTTCCAAACTCCTTACAGGATTTCGTCCAAACTTTTAAGAAAATCTTTTGAGCAATATACACAGCAGGCTCAGAAATCTTAAGGACGAACGTTGAGAACACCTGCCATGGGTGAAACTTTAATGAAAATCCCTTCAACGCTATATACGCACCAGGGTGATAATCACTGTCATGACAAGCGTTGAGAACCTCTGACATAATTTCGTCTAAAACCTTCATCTAAGCGAGAATATTCATTCAAAAGAAGTTTCATAAAAATCGATTCAGTGGTTCACCAGACATGCGCCCACATTAGGGTGGGAATTTCGACCGGCGAGTTCTCCAAATCGTTTTCTCATGGTAATAAATGAATACATATTTTTTTATTTAAAAAAAGGGATTTTTAGTACTCAGTCAAGTAATTTGAAGTTTTCTCTTGATGTGCGAATTAAAGTAGCGAGCCCTGAGGTTTAACCCAGACGTTCGGGCTCGGGTACTGTGAAAAAATGGTTTTGGCAGGGACCTTAGGACTAACAATATGCCACATTGAGTTCAATGTAGCTGCCATAAATTCTGTAGTTTACGAGAAAAGCTGCTGTTGGGCTGAAATTTTTCATTTTTACTCATTTTTGTAATTGCTTCAAAACCATAAATAAAAAAATAATTCACATTTTTTTAATAAATCTTTTCTCAATATCTTTACTGTGAAGAGAACAAATGTATAAAAGCGTAAATAAATTGACTTATAATTTCTTGAACAAAATCGAAGAAGTAAAAAAAGTATACGTTTTACGTGTTAAAAATCATAAGATACAAAGTTGTGACACGGAGTACTAAAAATCATTTTGTTTCAAAATAAAAAAAATACGTATTCATTTGTTTCCATGAGAGAACGATGTGGCAAACTCGCTGGTCGAAAATTTTAAATGAATATTTTTGAGACACCCTAGCGCTATTCATACAATATACATACACAAAATGTGTACTCGGTATATCTATTTTTGAAATACTATTTCTGTCGCGAATTTCCACCAACTTTCTTTGACATCATCCGCATTAAAAAGTTTGTGGAAAGATACATGGTTAACATTTTTTCTTGAAGTATTAAAAGAAATAAACATTACTGATGGTGTTTTCTGTCTCCGTGTTCAAATACGTGTACTAAGAATTCTAAAAAAATATTTATGTGTGTGTAGGCAAATACGAGGGGTGAAAAAAGTGGTATGAAACTGTCTGGCGTGACATGTGCCCTAACATCAACAGGTTTTGCTGAACTAAAAAGATATACGTATGTTGAAATGATCTTCATAACCACGTCTTAGCAACCAAAATGAGTAACTTCAAAGGCCGTAGCCGGGTAAGCATGGATGGGTTGCCCCCGCTTGTTTTTTATTCATATTTTAGGGGTAAGGTCCAAGTTCCAACTTAAAACAAATTTTTGTTTACAAAAGCTACAAACAAATTTTGAAAAAAATCGAATTTCTGAAATTGGCTCAACCGATTTTGATGACTCAAATATATGATGTATAGCAGGCCTCTTCAACGAGGGGAAATTCGGCCGCAAAAACTCATTTACCACATGTCTGCTTACTACTACCAGGATCCTTGTGGATGACTGAGTTTAGAAATTATTTCATTTCTAATAAACGTACTTATGAACCTCACGATGAACAAGAATTTACTTCACGTTTTGAACCCAAAATGACATGTAAAATATTTATTTGTTTCAGAAAAGTATTAAAATGATTAATAATATTAATATAATTTCTGATCTAATAATTAATAGTATTATAATTTCTAATAGATTATATTACGTGTAAAAATAGAAATAAGCATGACATGTTAAAAGGCATATATTTATATGATATATATAATTTTATTTAAATTATTATTATTATTATACCATTAAGCCATTTCCCTTTCGGGGTAGGCGTGAATTGATCGGTTGGAAATTAGTAGTGTGTGGATGGGTATATAGGTATAGGGTAGATAGGTATATACGTGTAAGGTATAGATATTTTAGACTGATATAGAATTCACGTGTTATTTATTTAAATGACACGTTCGTTCCGCAACACTGCTCCGACCCAGGTTGTTGATCAATCTCTCTAGCGATCACCCCACGTGAAGAGCGTCCCAAAATTGTTATGTGTGGTTCCCGACTTGGGCCCAAGGTCTTTGTTTCAGGCGTCTTTCACTCTACTCACATTCTTTTTATAAACTATTTGTCGCCACACTTTTCTGTCCTGGCATACTACTCTAGCTTCCTTCATGTCCATGCATTTTCTCATGCAAGCTCTCGTGTTTGTATGGCTTCTTATGTCCCTTCGGATTAATGTCTTATTCACAGATTCTAACCATTCTTTCGGCGGTCTACCTCTGGGCATTCTGCCATTTCATTTACCTTTATACACTTGTTTGGTCAGTCGTTCATCTTTCATTCTTTCAACATGTCCGAACCACCTTAACTGATTTCTTTCCCATATGTCAACTAGTGTCTCTCCTGTACCACATTCTTTGAGAATTATCTCGTTTCGGACTTTGTCCATCAGTGTTTTCCCGCATATTGCGCGCAGAGTTGTCATGCCAATCGCGTTCATTTTACTCTTGTCCTTTTCTTGACATGTCCATGTCTCGCTAACGTATAGTACAGTCGGCTCAAATATAGAATTATGTATGATCATTTTAGATTTTTTTATATGTTTTCATCTCTGAGAATGGGCCCTGATCTACCGATAACCTTCTTACCCTCATTTATGCGCCTATCTAAATCCCCATATATTTTTCCGTCGCTAGTGAATAGGCTACGCAGATATACGTATTTATCAAGTTGTTCTAATCTCTCATCGTTTAGGACAATGTTGCACATTGTTTTCTCACTTTTTCCTTCAAACACCATTACCTTTTTTTATTTACGTTAATTTTGAGGCTCATGTTCTTTATGCTAACATCTCCATAAATGCAGAAATTTAAAATAAATTGTTAGTAGAAAAAATGCATTCAGGGCGACATACATTGTATAATTTTTAGTGGATAGAGCGGCGATCGAATGCAAAGAATTTTGGTTTTTTTCGTGCGTTATTTTGAATTGCATACAGCTGGAAGAGAAATGTCTTGAAATCATCACAAATACTGTTGTCAATAAATACATTTTAAAGAACATAAACCCTTAAAGGACACTTGGGGTCACTGTGACCCACAGATTTTCTAATTTTTTTCCGATTGTCTACGTTTTTTTATTCAATTTTTGTTCAAATAGTTAAATTATCATTGAGGCTTTGGAAATATTGTTTTCATATTTTGTATTGTTTCAACATACTCATGATTTTTTTTCACCCAAAAATATCTGGAGATGTATTTGGACGTGTGTCCGTCAAGGATTAACATTAATATTACATTAATCAAGTATTAGTCGGCAAACGTCGTGATTTGCTGTCTTAGTTTTGACAAATGCGTAATTCTCAAGGAATGGAAATACAATTTCAAATAAGTAATTTACGGGCAGCTGAAGCTTTGTACTTTAGGAGATATTTTGATCAAAACATTACAAACCAGATAAGTGCAATTGTACATTTCAAACTGTCGTAATAATATCAATTTATTTCCATTGCTGAATTTTTTATGCACCCAGACTAAAGTTCTTATTGAATTAAAGAAAACATTTTTTTGACTAAGTTTTTTTGATTCAAAAAATAAATAAATTTATATTAAAAGAAAATTTCTTTGATTTTAATAATTGACGTCACGCAGTTTCTTCCATTTAAAAAAATTATTTGTTTAAAAGATTTTTTTTATTTAAAACAAAATTCTTTTGACTCAAAAAAATTACTAAGTTAAATGAAAGAAATAATTTCCTTTTATCAAGGATTAAATCTTGAAACGATTCCCATCCAAATTGAAGATACTTTACAGTCTTTGACGGTTAATTTATAGTTAAGGAGAAATAAAAGTTATAAAAACTTTATTAGTATATAAAAACTTTACTAGAATATATATAATGTATGTATGTATGGCTACGTTTCACCGTGTTCTGTGTTCCGATAAAATAATTTAAGCAAAAAAATTCGTGCCAATTTATTTGTAATTTATTATAGAATTTAAAGAAAATATATATTTATTTTGAACTAACCTATTCTTTTGTTTTAACCATAACGGTTATTCCATTTAAAGTAATATAAGGTAAAATAAGAAATGATATATCTTTAATTTACAGAAATTTTTCATTTGGATCAATGAAATATTTCTTTAATTTAAAGAAATCTTTGGTTTGAAGCAAAGACATATTTCTTTAATTTAAAGAAATCTTTGTTTTGAAGCAAAGAAATATTTCTTTAATTTAAAGAAATCTTTGGGTTGAAGCAAAGAAATATTTATATAATTTATAGAAATTGTCTGTTTAATATAACGAAATATTTCTTTAAATCAAATAAAAAAATGTGGCAACAAAATTTCTTTGAATCAAAAAAAATGTTTTTTGGACCGTATATCAATACTAGAATTTCTTTGATTTAAAGAAAGTTTCTTTGATTCAAATAAACTTTTTTCTGGGTGTGCAGAGCACTCGTGATTACGCTGGTAATATGCTGTCTCAGCTTCGTCGAAAACTTCCGTTAATTAAGCCAAAGGAAATACTATCCTAAAAAAGAAATGAAGGGTTGTACTTCAGAACTATATAAGCAAAATGTTTGCCAAAAATGGCCTTTTAACATGGAAGTTATTGAAAAATGAAATACATGTTGTGTTGAAGGCCTTTGCTCGAAATCTTATTTTTAATATAGTAATAAAAATATTAGTAATTAACACCCAGATAACACTTTCTAAAACTTGTGAAATATAGTAATAGAATAAGATACTTATTTTATGAGAGAAAAGGCCGTTAAATAAAACTATTTGCCACTTTTTTGAGCACCAAAGTACAAATCGAATTCCAACGTAAAATCTTAAATTTTCATTTCCTGCAAGAACACACTTTTTTAAGTTTTTTTTTTCATTTAGCTTTTTGTCTAGCGATTAGAAACGATATTTCGTAAAATTATTATTGATTACGTATAAAAAACATATCGTACATTTATGAGGAAATATATATATTTTCTATAAAATGAAGAATGGTATATATATACCATTCTTCGTTTTATAGACCTTTCAGTGTAAAATCGTATGTTATAGTGTGATACAGTCGCACTAAATCTTTATTGTGAATCTTTATTGTCCTTATTATCTTTATTGCTAATTGTCTATCTTTTTTCAATCAAACTCATTTTCTCCCAATTTAGCAACCAGGGACCCGACCGAAACTTTCGTTCCATTTCGTTACTGCCAGTTAAACAAAATAATTTTTATCCAATAATTAATGTAATTTCAGATATCGTCTACTCTCGTCGGAATCTAGAGATAGCAGATCTAAGTTTAGTAAAAAATCATTTTTGTCTATCAATAACGAAATGGAACGAAAGTTTCGGTCGGATCCCTGTTTGCAACACAATATCTCGCGAGCTGGGTTGTTATTTTTTGTTTGAACCAAAAATTTAAATTTTTTATCGTAATCCACAACCGAGTCTGTTCCAATTTTAGGTTCCTGTTGCCTTGAGATTGTAAACTTCTACATTCCATTTCTCGAAACTGGATCATTTTTTCCAGTCATGCACTTTTGGACTCGATTCAGAAATACTTTAGCACGGGAGTAAACTTTTATTTGGTTCACATTCAACATTAACAACAAACTTCAATTCAGCAGATGAGTATTTTATTATATTTGACTCGGAAACGTAAACACCTGAAGTACATAAAAAATGATTTAATTGAACTGTACCTGTACCGTAAGATTGTTCAAAACTAACCAAATAAGCAGCTTGAGCCCTTCCTCGCAAAAGCGTTCTCTTTTTTTTCATGAAAACTTTCCTTTCGGATACCAGCAACTGCTACAAGTGTTGAAAAAAATTAACCTGCCTGCGATACCTGGGAGATGCTTGGACGACTCAATTTCCCGCAGTGTTCACGAAGTGCTCTGTACTTCGCAAACATTTGATTGAAGGTTAAATTATTACGCGTATTATAGTAAAACGAATTTTTTTTAAAAAGTCGACTCTATTTACCTGAAAAACAAACGTGAACGTAACTTATTCTACCGGTCGGAATTTCTCGGCCCATATTGAAAAGTTCTACTAGAACAGTATCTGTTTCTATGTGCCTTACTTGCACAGCTATTAATTTCAAAGGCAGCACATTAACTGTGTGCTTGAATCGAATGCCTGATAAATTTCTTTTTCTCTGTCGATATATTGTAATTAATTTTTAGGTGATTAAGTATAACATATTATACAATGTACATTGAAAGGAGTTATGAAAATATAATCATATGATTTGTATATTTATAAATATAAGATTTACACCAAGTCATTTTTTTTCTGTTAATACTTTTTGTATGATTTATTGCTCAATAATTAATAAATCAATCATCTTGTCTGTAAACAATAAATATTTTACATGTCATTTTTGGTTCAAAACGTAGAGCAAATTCTTCTTCATCGTGAAGTTCATAAGTAGTTATATTAAAAATGAAATAATTCGTATACTCAGTCAACCAAAAGGACCCTGGTAGTAAGCATCACTCCGGTACCAAAGTCCCCACTATTTGACGCGAGAGTAAACACCTCCCCGAACTCTTATAGCTAAATAGAGATTCGTTTTGGTGGAAACGAGCGATGTGGTAAATGAGTTTTTGCGGCCGAAATTCCCCTCGCTCAAGAGGCCTGTTGTATAGGCTAGAGGGTATTAAGGCAACTAAAAAAATCAATAATTGATGCCTTCTGCGAGAAGGGACTAAAAGAAATTATTGCAATTTTATAACAATTTTTTTGTAATTAAATTTTGGTGGCTATACGCCGCCATTTTTTAATATGATTATATCCAAGGTAACAAGATATATTTTTTGGGATAAGATCAGAGGATTAGTTCAATGTCAACAACAAAAAAATAAATAAATGATGATTGCCCCCGACATGTATGTAATTCTGTGGGAATGGGGAGCAATTTTTCAAGGCTTTGACTACCCTTGTTTATCATCTATTATGGAGACATGCAAAAGATAGGTTTAATTTTGAAAAATTATCAATTAAATAGCATGAAATATTCTCTTTTTTATGCTCTGAATCATAGGCTGGGATACACCCTTCCAGAAAATCGCTAAACACCACAAATTGAGTGAGACATTTCGGACTCAGCCTTAAAAACCACCCCCTTCTGTCACTATATGCACACCTAAAATGTTAAAAATTACATGTTCAATTTACGATGTTTTCACATTAAAAAACGCCAAAAAGATTAGTTTTTTGATGATCATTTTGATAATTGAGGACATTAGAAAAGATAATTTTTTCGTTTTCTATTGTACAAATATCTCAAATCAAACTGGTCATTTTTAACATTTTAGGTGTGCATATAGAAAGGGTGGTTTTGACGGGCGAGCCGAAACGGTCTCTCTCAGTCTCTAATTCTAGGGCCATAAAAAAAGATTTTTAGTGTTTTTCAATTTTCAAATATCGAAAATCAAACTTATTTTTATCATCTTACGTGTGCATATAGCCTGTAATTCAGGCATAAAAAGAAGGTATTTCAAGCCATTTAATTGGTAATTTTCGAAAATTAAACCTGTTTTTTGCATGTCTGGATAATAGATGATGTGCAAGTGTAGCTAACCCCTTAACAAATATTCTCCGCAAAACATTAGGTTGGCCCCTCATTCTCATGGAATTACATATATATTAGGGGCCATCATTTTTTTATTTTATCTACCATGAAGTAATCCTTTGAACTTATCCCCAAATTGTATGCTGTTACCTTGGACATGAGTGTATTACAGAAAAAAGGGGTGTAGCCATCAAAATTTCATTACAAAAATATAGTTACAAAGTTACAATATTTATTTTAGCCCCTACTCGTAGAAGGAATTAATTGTTTTTTTTTAGTTACCTTAATACCATATACAATATATATTTGAGCCATGAAAGTAGGTTGAGCCAATTTTCACAAATTCGATTTTTTTATTTTTCATCACTTGTTTATAAGTTTTATACAATTTTTTTTAGTTGGCGTTTGGAATAAATTAGTCCTATAATGATAGGAACCTACCCCTAAAATATGAACCAAAAACAAGCGGGGGTAGACCATGCATGCTTACCCGGCTACAGCCTTTCAGAAGAGTTTACGGGTTATAACCTAATATTGCAGAAATAAATATATGATATCTAGAATATATTTTTTTAAACCATATTTTAAGTTAATTATCAGCTTATACAAACTAGTGAAGTAACCAATATTTAATTTTTTTAATTATTATAAAAACTGAAGTAAATGATCATTTATTTTGAATTAACTGTTATATTTTTGAGAAGTTTACAACGATATTTATTGGAATTTATTTACATTTCTACTTATACTACACGTGTCTCTGCAATTTTAAACTTGAAGCACCTCGCACAAATATCACTAATCGTTAATGAGCTTTCTTTTGTCAAATGATCAGAATTGGCTTTAACGTATTCTACCATAATGATATGTTATTAAATAAAGTCCTTTTATCCACAAGTAATATAAAAAAATCGACATTTACGGTCAATATTTTGTCAGTTTTATTTGATAAATTATTGAATAAATCAATATAACTAGAAGCAAAAATTATTTTTGTGGAAGACCCTATTGTGAGCGATTTTTCAGTGATGTATATAAGCACCATAAAGACTATTTTAATGTGTTAAGAGTCTGTTGGAAACCAAGAACCGGTTTAATAACAGTCCATAACACAATTTCAATGAGCCCGGATCACTGCGACGAAATACAAATACGGCTGATCGTTATCTCACTTCCTTTGTCACTGAGATCAATTAATTTTTCTGTTAAGAAACGCAACCATGAGTAATTTTTCCATCTTCTTTTATTCATCAATTTTCAATGAAGGATTAGGACCTACAGGAACTGAATGTACGAGTTATAAGCAGAAACAGTCGAACTTGAATGAAGATTTCATTTTTAGGTAACGACCTATTATAGTTCGAAAATAATCGTATCATGTGGAAGTTTTTTGTGTAGAACTTAATTTTTTATTATCAATCGACATTTTTACGTATGAATATTTATAAATTAAAAATTTTTAATTTCGGAAAAAAGATGTTTCTCCTTCGCTCAGGTGGGAATCGAAACTCACGTCTTCCGATTGCCGGTTGGGTTATTCGAGAGATCGAAGGCAGATACTTTTTTCAGATATACGCTTTTCATAGCAAGGAGTTGTGCTTTGAATACAAGTTAAATTAGAACGAATCTGTATTATCATCGGAGTTGGTAACGATCGATCATATCAGAGATGAGGTGGGAGATCGCCGATCCCATACATTCAATTTCGAGTGATTTTCCGCAGCGCCCTCTCTGCAACTAAGCTTTTGCGAACTAAAATCAAAGCGCCCTCAATGCAACTCAACTAAAATAGACGATATACGCTCGTACTTGAATGGTCAAACAGGGCGTAAACTGGCTAGTTGCATTGGGGGCGCTTTGATTAAAAAATTGTAAAAAAAGAATCTCGACGATCTTAAGGCAATTTTTATAATTTTGCCACGATGGAATAGTCGTGAATTTTGCACAATTAAAAAAAAATGCAGGAAAATTCGAATTCATTTAAAACATAGTTTTAAAACTATTAAAAAATAATTTAAATATTGAGAAGATTTAAAAACAAATTAAAAGAAAATATAGATTTTTGAAGACTTTTAAATAGAATTTTGGAACCTTTGTAAGAATTTTGAAAGGTTTCAAGAAAATGAAAAAAAACTTCTTAAAATATCAACTTTTTAATTGAAAATTGAACTATTTTTATAAATATTAGGAAATCTTTTCAGGTTTTAGAGTACTCTTAATCACTTCAACAATTCTAAAATTCCTAGATATCACTTTAACTGGCACACATTTTTCTTAAAAACTTTAAAATCTTTAAAAATTAAAAAATCTGTAGAATATTCTTTCATTGAAACCTTTCAAAATTCTTAGAAAGTTTCTAAATTTGTTGTTCGAAAACCTTAACCTTCCTGATTGCATTCTGTGTGAATATGACTTTTAGTGGATGTTTTCAATTTTTTCTTTGATGTTATTTCATGCAAATTTTGAGCAAAATATAGATTTCTTCAGATTTCGAAAGAAAACGATTCTTAAGAATTTTGAAAGATTTAAAGAGGCTAGAAAAATGTCTTAAGTTTCTTAAGAAAATATGAAATGATGTTTTTATATTTATAAATCAATTTTGAAGATAATATTTAAAAAGATTTCAAGATAATACAAAGATTTTCTAACAGTTCCTGGGATATTGCAAATAATTTTTTATTTTGGAAAATTATCTT
>CAKNWU010241387.1:0-16054 GCA_932072015.1 Andricus quercustozae | reverse complement strand
AATCTTAATTAGATTTTCCGACTTCCACTTAACCATTAACTTTGCAAAAACTTTTGCCATAAGTTGCAAAACATTGATATAACCTCAATTTGCTGTCGTTGTTGTCATCGCGGAGCGGTTGTCATGCACTGGCGCTCACTCGCACACTTCTCGCGGGAGAAAAGGAGATAGCAGATCACAGTGCGCATGACCTAGTGTCCATAATGTGCTGATTAGAAACTTCTGAACTGGGCAGTATATGTACATTTACCGCAGTCAGAACGCATGTACGGTGATCGGTCTCCTTATTATTACTCCGTGGTTACCATAAATGACTGATAAATTACCGATGAATTTTCGAAAATTTTGTATACCTGAGATTTCCGGTAATTTAGCAATTTTCCATAAATGTCGGGAAATTTTTGGATTTCTTCCAAAAAGCTTTGGATACCTTAAATTTCTGCAAATTTTCGGTAATTTGTAAATTCACCAAACATTTCTGGAAATTTTTTGGTAATTTTACCATAAATTGCCGAAATTTACCATAAATTTCATTTTATTCTTTCTCAAATCGAAAATGTCCTGCGCTTGTTACAGAAATATCGTGTGAAACATGGGCTGAAAGTAGACAGTTGCAACTTTTGTGAAGTTTGCAGTACTTGCATTCGGCTCATCTTCGGGTCGTTTCCGGCTCGTTTACAGCTCGCCTACGACTCGTCTACAACTCTTCTTCGATTCGCCTCTGACTCGCACAGCAAACTTCACACTCGTGTACTCGAGATTGGGCGCATAGAATCCCGTGTGAACAAAAATCGTGGCTCTGTACTGTTTCTGTCTATTGAATTCCGCCATGAGTCGACACTGGTGTGCCACAGACGAACTGCCCAGTGGCTAGACTGGGATATAAAAAAAAGTTTTTGTACAAAACAAATGAAAAAATGAGTTTCCGCAAATCTTTTACATACGCCGGTGTGTTGAACTTTTGATATAACTTCATATTATGTTGCTGTAACTTTGTCCCGTCGCCTTAACACGCTTAGCCATCTAAAAGTTAAAAATTTGTTCTTTTTCGTCGGATATGAATTTCACTTCATTATATAGTAATATTTATTACAATAAAACATGAACAATTTGTAAACATTAAACGTGCTTGATGTGTGAATAAATCATTGAAAATAATAAAGTTTGTATGATTATGCTTGCGATTAGGCTACCAAATACTGACTGTTTATTATTTTAAATAATTAATACGTTTGGCTTAATTATCATTTGCGCAATCAATAAATAATTAAAATAAATTATATAAATCATTTATGTTAAAATTTGATTTTCTGGAATATTATAAATATAATACATAGCATTATACACATTATAGTTATTATACATTTAATATTAATTTATTTTAACTTTACTATATAATTCAATTGAAAGAAAATGTTTTTAAACATTCTTTTAAAAAACCGTTTTTAAGAATATAATTCGTATGTTAAGATTTCAATCACCTTCAATAATATTATTGTTTATTATCTTTAATATGTATTGTAATTTCCTAAATCTTTTATTGAAAAAATTATTATTTTCTGAATTCTCTTCTGTAATTTTTGTTTAAGTTCGAACCGTGATTCTGGCTAGAAACTAGCTAAAATCTGTACAGTTTTCATATGTTCAAATTCTTAACGAACTCCTAGGTAGCGCCAAAAGTGAGACTAGACAGCAGAAAGGTTTGAATCAAACACGTAGCAAAACTAGACAGCGCCAGTGCAGCGCCAGGCTAGTATTGCATGAATAGACAGGCTTAAGAAACACTGTACTTGCTTTAGCATGATTCAAGACTAACGCGAAATTTTTCCACGCGGGTTGAAGTACGATTTCCCATCGAAAACCTAAAATCAATACTTTTGCGTATTCCAAGTAATGCAAATATTTCATATATTATCTCATGCAGGTATTATTTATTATTACAGAGTGTTTGTTTACTCATAGTCTCATATTTTCTTAGACGTTGCTAACAAAGTCAAGAAAGTACTCTTTTTTTGTCTTCTTCTGCAAGTGTTTCGTCTATTCATTGATGACTGGATCATATATCTAGTATTCCCCTTGCCAAGTTGCGATTTACATTTTTGCACTTTTCAATTTTCTTTCGAATCCCTGAATTAGTAGGTTCTTCTTTCACTTTCTTTAGTTGCAGTTGTTTTCTTAATCCCTACCCCTAGTGGTGTAAAAAGCGTCCCGGGAAATATGTTCAAATCAAAAAGGTTTGGAGACGAAGTGTTGAAAACTCTTGAATAACGTTGTACACTAACGTGTGTATCTATAGATGTCACTGAAGAAACCAAAAATATCTTAAAAGTCAAAAGTACATAGAGGTATACGATCGAGTTTTCAACGGTTTCAATCCCTCGGTTGGGGATCATGAATCGGCCCAACCCTCCAAGCCTAGTTGGTCAAATATTTGAACTGTAATTCAAAATGGCGGATGGAAAGGTAAATGAATACCGGACCGACATGCTTGAGCAACAGGTGCCGACCCGACCATAGTAGGGAGGAGCCTTCTAGATTGTAGAAAATAAAGGTAGAATACAAGGTGGATATCCTTTGTTTGAATATAATAGCGTGAATTCAAATTGGAATAAACCTGACATTTGCATCCAAGCATTCCGCATCATTATAATGAACCAATTTTTCATTTCGCTTGAATAGGCCGACAGAATTAAATTCATTCCAAATGATTCGGATCTCAATAGACAGCCTTTGCAAACAAATTCACATTATTCTGAATCAATTTATGTATGTATTTAAATTCATTAATTCATGACAACATTTTTAGCAGTAAGTCTTGTCCAATCACTTCATGTCACTATAAGTTTCTATCACATGAAATGCTTTTATTTTCGAATTAAGCGATTTTCAAATTCTTGAAACGTTCAAAATTGAACTTTTTCAAATCTAAAGTCTTAGTAATAACAAAATGTGACCCATGTGCATTCAAAAAATAAGAAAAGTGTAGGAAATTTGTTTCTCAAGGACAAAAATAAAGTTTTATGACGCATTGAAAAATGAAGAAAATGGCCCCTATTTGACTTCAAAATTAAATTTGTATGAGTATATATAGGGTATATATATAGGGTAAGGGTGCCAATTATCAAGAGGAAACTATATTTTTCACAGTTCATTTTTTCTAGCCTGTAAAATTAATATATTATTTTTTAGGGGAATTAATAGAATGAGTCTTAATATTAAGCTTCTGAATCATAAAAATTAAGTGTTCATGCCAAAATAGTGAAAATAGGAAGAATTTCGTCGCCTTCACCCTACTACGTTTTCTATCAGACCTTCTTTTTACGCATTCGTTCGAAGTTATTTGCGATAAAAAACGCGATAGTCGTTTTGACAAACTAAAATAGTAAGTCTACCTAATTAAATAGTAACGGCAACTACTTGTTCCTCAACTAACAAAAATAGTTCTCACAACTAACTAATTAGCAGTGCCATTATTTACTAACTAAAATAGTTGTCCCAACAATTTTATTAGTTGTCCCAACTAACCTTTTTTTCAGTGTGGGAAGACCCTTCGTTATGTCAACGTTTCGCGTCGCTGAAAGTCAAATTCAAGTGGCCAGCGGCCTCCCACTATCAAGCGAAAGATATTCTATTCACTCCACATTGCAGCCAGGCGCCAAACATTTATAAAACAAACACTAGTACACAATAAGGTTCGTTTTCACTCGAGAAATGCCAAGACCTGACCAGCGACGCGCGCGTACCAGACGACTGGAGGTTCATGTCTTTCCCGCGTGGAGCGCTATATCACTGGTTCAATCTATCATTTAGCGTAAACTGGTAGAATCAGTAGCGCTATTTTAGTGGAATAACTTACTGGTTCATCCAGTCAAAGGGGAAAAATCACTGGTTCACCAGTGATAATTCAAAATACTGATTCAACCAGTGACAATTTCACCGGTTCGGCTTAAGAGAGTAGCTACCTGATTACTGGAAATGGCAGGCCCCGCTAGTGGGGTCCATAATTGATAGAGGTCGCAGTATAATGGACAGTAAAATTTACAAATGAAAACTCTTGTAATTTTGACCCTGGCAAATGTTAAAGCCACAAATTGGTAATATAATTTTCCTTAAAAGCGCAATTCGGTATATTTATCAAGACAAGTCTACGTGGTCTTGTCTTGGCACAGTTTACAGCCATAAATGCGACAGAAGTCCTATATCTCCAATGTTTAGCTGGTGAGACGGAGCCAGACATAATAGTCCTAGAGACATATTCAAGACACATCGAAGACACTCAAGCCAAAAACTAGCACAAATATTTTTAGCCGGGTAATTTGGTGAAGGAAGTACATCATCCTGCAAAAGAACCTGCACCAAGAAAGGAAGCTTTGAATGATCCCGTACAGGTTCCTTTACACAGTGAATTGAGGCGCGGGTTCATGTACACTGTACAAGAACTTTTTCAGGATCCCATACATGAACCTGCATAGGAAATAATCCGCGAGGATTCGCTAGTGGGTTGGCTCTCTCGATAGTGAGTTGGACCTTCAAGGGAATAAAAATAGGGCAACTTCATAACTGTAAGCGACATGAGTTTTCGTTGTCGCTTTCTGTAGAGGACTCTATACGCGTTTCTGTACAGGAACCCGCGCCTCAATTTATTTCGCAGATGAACCTGTACAGGATCCTTCCAAAGGCTCCTTTGTCAGTGCAGATTCCTTTGCAGGATCACGTAGTTTCCTTTGCCAAATTTCTGCACAGGAACCGTCAATAATACCTGTGCAAGTCCGTGTACAGGAACATGTGCAAGATCCTCCGAGGTTCCTGTACATAAATTTTCAGCTGGGCGTGGTGTATTAAGAGCACCGCGGGATAGGTTAGGTCCCGAGTGACAGGTGGATTCCTGTGGGTTAGATGGTTTATCCTGAAATAGTAAGGTTTCCGCTGGATATGGGTGGATTCCTGTGGGTTAGAAGGTTTCCCGTGGGATATAGCAAGGGTCCCGAGGAATAGATATGGTCCCGTGGCATAAGTGGGGACCTGAAGGATATTTTGGTTGTCATGGGATAGGAGGGGTTTGAGAGATAGGGTGACCTGAGCGAAAAAGTACGACCGACGGACACCCCCGGGTAAAAATATTTGTGCTTAGGTTTGGCTTGGGTAAACGCCAATCCAAGACAATTTCAAGTCATTCTGTATGTCTAGCTCGTGAGACGGAACCAGACTATTTTTGATGTCTTAAGGGTCTCTGAGGGTCATCACTAATCCACTTCAAACTTGATAGAATGTTTATATTATTTATATTCATGGTATTTGTTTAGTATACAGCAGTAAGTTTATATGTCTGCAATAATTATTATTCTTTGGATGACGAATCTAAAAATGTTGTCCATTTTTTCCTATCTCCAACAGTTCACTAGATACTTCTAGAAAATGACAGTCTTAATCTTTTTACGGAAAATTTTATATGCCTGCGGTTGTCGAGACAGACAGGTTCCGAATTTCTTATTTAAAAATTAGTTATTGACAAATTACAAGTTTTACAGGTTGTAAAATTTTTAATCTCAGCAGATGTCAACTGCTTGGTCCTAACCTAGCTACCTGATTCCTGGAAATAGCAGGCCCTGCGGTGGGGTCCATAGTTTATTGAGGTCGCAGTATAATGATTAGTAAAATTTACAAACGAAAACTCTTGTAATTTTGACCCTGGGAAATTTTAAAGCCACAAATTGGTAATATAATTTTCTTTAAAAGCAATTCGGTATATTTATCAAGACAAGTCTTCGTGTGCTTGGCTTGGCACAGTTTACAGCCATAAATGCGAGAGAAGTCCGTGTATCTCCAATGTCTAGCTGGTGAGACGGAGCTAGACATCACGGTCCTAGAGACATATTCGAGACATATCGAGACCTATCGAAGACACTCAAGCTAAAACCAAGCACAAATATTTTTACCCGGGATATGCAGGCAGTCAAGCAAGTGTAAGGGTTAATGGAAAACTGAGTGACTGGTTCGATATTGTGCAGGGTGTTAGACAAGGATGCGTTATGTCATCATGGCTATTTATCATATTTATGGACAAGTGTCTAACAAAAGAATGGCCGTTTTGGACGAAGAAGTTGTAGTACTCGAAACAGTGAAGGTGCGTGGTTTGGCTTTCGCAGATGACAAGATTGCCATGGCAGAATCAATCGAGGACTTGCAAAGAATGTTGAATAAACTTAATACAAGCATGAAGAACGTGGGCCTCAAAATTAACGTCAGTAAAACAAAGGAAATGGTGTTTAAAGGAAAAAGTGAGAAAACAATGTGCAACATTGTCCTGAATGATGAGAGATTAGAGCAAGTTGACAAGTACGTATATCTGGGTAGCCTATTCACTAGCGACGGAAAAATAGATGGGGAATTAGATAGGCGAATAAATAAGGGTAAGAAGGTTATCAGTAGAGCAGGGTCCATTCTCAAAAATAAAAACAAATAAAAACTAAAATGACCGTATATAAATCTTTAGTTGTACCGGCTGCACTACACGGTAGCAAGACATGGACATGTCAAGAAAAGGACAAGAGTAAAATTAACGGTATTGGCATGAAACCTCTGCGCACAATATGCGGAAAAACACTGATGGACAAAGTCCGAAACGAAATAATCCTCAAAGAATGTGGTACAGTGGAGACACTAGTTGATATATGGGAAAGAAATCATTTAAGGTGGTTCGGGCATGTTGAAAGAATGAAAGATGAACGACTGACCAAACAGGTGTATAAAGGTAAAGTAAATGACAGAATGCCCAGAGGTAGACCGTCGAAAGAATGGTTAGAATCTGTGAATGAGACATTAGTCCGAAGAGGCATAAGAAGCCATAGAAACACGAGAGCTTGCATGAAAAAATACATGGACGTGAAGGAAGCTAGAGTAGTATGCCAAGACAGAAAAGTTTGGCGACAAATAGTTTATAGAAATAATTTGAGTAGAGTGAATGACGCCTGAAACAAAGACCTTGGATACTAATGTGCCCCAGTGAGGAACCACACATAACAATTTTGTGAGGCTCTCCACGTGGGGTCGGAGCAGTGTTGCGGAATGAACGTGTCATTTAAATAAGTAACACGAGAATTCTAGATCAATCTAAAATATCTATACCTTACACGTATAAACCTATCTACCCTATACCTATATACCCAACCACACACTACTACTTTCCAACCGAGCAATTCACGCCTACCCCGAAAGGGAAACGGTTTAATGGTATCAGAATAAAAGGGAGGGGAAAGTCAATCAATGTTAATCACGTGAGAACATTTCTTGGACGCAAAATTAAAGGGTTTTATCAAAGAAAACTTTACTTATCATTTGTTCCTTTCAACTCGTTTCGAAAAAATCACATAAATTGATCAAAAAACAACAAATATCGAGTTACTTTAAAAGGGGGTCTAACGATTTTTTTCGTATTCGGTATAAATACTCGGGAGGCATCCCCGAAACATCATTTCTACGGTACAAACTTTGGCCTTTTCTTTCAAGTGAAACTTGGTTCTGAGGAGGCGTGTATTAATTTATATGGGGCATTATTTCTCAAGTGTACCCACTCAAAAAGTCGAAGTTGTCCGATCTAAGTTAAACTCAGCCAAAGTGTTGTGCTATTGGATAGTACTTTATGGGGAAAAAATTTTGTCATTCGGATAAGGATTGACCGAGGGGGAGGAGGTGAAAGTTTTGGGATATTCGTGGATATCGTCTATTTCGGCGATTTTTAACTCTTCGAATAGCGATCAAAAAAATTTTGTCTACTACAGTTCCGATAGGGTTTTTCACGCTCCTTCGATTGGTCATACGCATTTTTTCAAAAAATAAATATTTGACTTTCAAAAATGAAGGTCAAGAATAAATTTGACTTTTTTTCGAAGTGAAGCAGGTTTTTTTGTCCCCACCCCCCCTTAAAAGAAAGCTTAGGTTTTGTCCTATAAGACTACGTAGATTAGAAAGTGGAATTCAAATATTTATTCTATGAAAATAAGCGTTGAGTACTCCGGTACGTGCATGACGCTGGCGCTCGAGCCCGGCGGCGCACCGTGGTGCCTTCATGGTATTGTTTTTACGAAAATGTATAATATATTCAAGTATATTTGATCACTCTATGCATTTTGAAGGGCTGAGACTGCCATTATTTAAATGCCTGCACTACATTCTCTGATGAATTTTGAAAAAAATTGAATTTTGGAAAATCAAGTTATTGAATAAGAGGTCGGGTCGAAAAAGTTGTTTTACGGATTAAGTAAAATTAAAGTTCGGAGATTTTTTGATGTAGATGTCTAGTCTTCTATCTGCTTTTCTTTTCGCCTTTCGTTTTTTAGTGACAGTTGTTTTCACTTTGTTTCCTAATTATCGTGTCTTTTCTTTTGGGAAGTAGGGGAGACGAGTCCTAGTTGTCACAAAAAGTACTTTAACCTCTCTAGCATTGAAAAATTAAATAAATCTGGTTCTTTTTAAAAAATAATTATATATTTTATCCTTTAACTTTAAACTGTTGCACATGAAACAAATTAATTTTGCGTTCATCTTAAAAAGAAATGTTAATTAAAAAAAATTAGAGTGCGAAAACTTACCCCGTACATGGGGATAGTTGTGTCAGCTATTAGTACCAGATATAAAGTATACGAGTTTTTACAAACGATACCGACAAATGCTCATAAGAACTCATAAACATCTTACCAGTTTTCCTTACGAGTAAAGCTAAATAATTTTTACTAGGGCATTAATTTCGTGGCTAGTTGTCACAGTGATAACAAGCCCCAAAGCCACTGTGACAACTAGTACCTGAGTGAAGAAAATAAATTAATCTGTAAGACAAGAACAATTATTTGTTGATGCAAAAAACAAGGGTTATTATAGCAAAACAACTTAATTTACTTACCAAGAACACTGAAACTGTTTCTATTGCACCAAATATTTACAAACAAAAACGATATCCTAATGTTACGCAGCGACGCATATTTTGTGGTCGCCATGAAACTTTCTTCTGTTGGCAGCACTGGCACACGTTCAAAAACTGTATAAGTAATTTTTAAAAATTATTAATAATTTCTGAGATATTCGTGATGTGACAACTAGTACTTGCGACAACGAGGACATACTTCCCCTAGTCGCATTCCGTCCCGGGTAAAAATATTTGTGCTTGGTTTTGGCTTCAGTGTCTTCGATATGTCTCGATATGTCTCGAATAAGTCTCTAGGACCGTGATGTCTAGCTCCGTCTCACCAGCTAGACATTGGAGATACACGGACTTCTCTCGCATTTATGGCTGTAAACTGAGCCAAGCCAAGCGAAGACTTGTCTTGATAAATATACCGAATTGCTTTCAAAGAAAATTATATTACCAATTTCTGGCTTTAAAATTTCCCAGGGTCAAAATTACAAGAGTTTTCGTTTGTAAATTTTACTGTCCATTATACTGCGATCTTAATAAACTATGGACCCCACCGGCAGGGCCTGCCATTTCCAGGAATCAGGTAGCTAGGTTAGGACCAAGCAGTTGACATCTGCTGAGGTTTAAAATTTTACAACTTCTAAAACTTGTAATTTGTTGATAACTAATTTTTAAATAAGAAAGTCGGAACCTGTCTGTCTCAACAACTGCAGGCATATAAAATTTTCCGTAAAAAGATTAAGACTGTCATTTTCTAGAAGTATCTAGTGAACTGTTGGAGATAGGAAAAAATGGACAACATTTTTAGATTCGGCATTCAAAGAATAATAATTATTGCAGACAAATAAACTGATTACTACATACTAAATAAATACCATACATATAAATAATATAAACATTTTATAAAGTTTAAAGCGGATTAGTGATGACCCTCAGAGGGTCTGAGACATAAAAATAAGTATGGTTCCGTCTCACGAGCTAGACATACAGAATGACTTGAAATTGCCTTGGAGTTGTCTTTCCCCAAGCCAAACCCAAGCACAAATATTTTTACCCGGGGTAGCTGAGGAAAATTTCTTCAATTGAAGTCTCCCATGTTCAGTAGTAGGCCAGTCAGTAAAGCATGAAAAAGAGCAAGGAACTGCGCGCTGTTCAAATTTTGCGAAACCATGTTTTATGAAGATTGTACTTTTTGTGACAACTAGGACCCGTCTCCCCTACTTCCCAAAGGAAAAGAAACGAAAATTAGGAAACAAAGTGAAAACGACCGTCACTAAAACAACGAAAGGCGAAAAGAAAGGCAGATAGAAGACCAGACATCTACATCAAAAAATCTCCGAGCTTTAATTTTACTTAATCCATAAAACAACTTTTTCGACCCGACCTCTTATTCAATAACTTGATTTTCCAAAATTCAATTTTTTTTCAAAATTCATCCGTGAACGTAATGCAGGCATTTAAATAATGGTAGTCGCAGCCCTTTAAAATGCATAGAGTGATCAAATGTACTTGAAAATATTATTCATTTTCGTAAAAAGAATACCATGAAGGCACCACGGTGCGCCGCCGGGCTCGAGCGCCAGCGTAATGCACGTACCGGAGTACTCAACGCTTATTTTCATAGAATAAATATTTGAATCCCACTTTCTAATCTACATAGTCTTATAGGAAAAAACCTAAGCTTTCTTTTAAGACAAAAAAAAACCTGTCTCACTTCGAAAAAAAGTCAAATTTATTTTTGACCTTCATTTTTTAAGGTCAAATATTTATTTTTTCAAAAAATGCGTATGATCAATCGAAGGAGCGTGAAAAACCCTATCGGAACTGTAGTAGACAAAAATTTTTTTATCGCTATTAGAAGAGTTAAAAATCGCCGAAATAGACGATATCCACGAATATCCCAAAACATTCACCCCTCCCCCTCGGTCAATACTTATCCGAATGACAAAATTTTTTCCCCATAAAGTACTATCCAATAGCACAACACTTTGGCTGAGTTTAACTTAGATCGGACAACTTCGACATTTTGAGTGGGTACACTTGAGAAATAATGCTTATTGCCTGAATTGTAAAATAAACTTTTTTATTTGTCTTACAGAAGGATTCAGTGGCGAAAGCGCTACTTAAATAACTCACGAGCCATACGAAAAGATTTTTAAATTTAAAAGAGAATATTACTCCCCTGGAATTAAAAAAGTACATAATAAAGCGGTATAACAGAAAGATGATAAAAAGAGAAGAAGAACCTTCATGTTTTTATACGTAGCGACATTATGTACACTGTTTCATTATTTTTATTTATGCATGCAATATCTGTCTGGGCACATACTTTTAAATATTTCCAATGAGCGCAACTGACTATCTTTTGAATAAAAGTACAAAAAATTAGGACTACAGCATGTGTTTTATTTTTAAATTACATAATTAAAGCTTAGCTTCTAGTACGATTTAAAACTTTTTTTTCGAAGAAACATTTGGAAAATTATGATTTTCTCTTAATTTAATTCTAAATTGAAATAAATAATTTTTTTTATTTCTTACAAAAAAATAATGTATTTCTCTTTCTAAAATGACAATAGACATGACACAATTCAACCTGACTTTTCCAGTAGAGAGAATAAACAATCTTTTATTGATAGAATCATTATAATCGTTATAATCATTATTGTGGCAGTCATTCAGTTTGGAATAATACAATTATTGAACGGAAAATTATCTATACGCTTACAAATAATTAAATTAATAACATTTTTAACTTTTCCAAAATGAATTTTTAAAATTATCATTGTCCTTAATCGCTATTTATAAGTCGAACTGAAAAACTCAAACGAATTTACTGCCCTTTTATCTGCTTAAAGTCCGCTAGCAAAACCTCTGCTTTTTTTTGCTTTGTTTCGAAGGATCATATACCCGGAGGATACTGTTACATAATTTAAAATATAATCGCAGTATTATGCAATATTTGCGTTACAGATTTCTTCGAGAGTTAAAAGTTTTAAGTTTTTCTTTCGATATAAAGGACATATATTATACAAATTATTAGTAAATAATTAATTAATTATACTACATTTCTTCTTTTGTAAATTTTTAGCACAAAAGGTAATTGTTTTTTTTTAATTTATCATGATCATCTTTGACTTAAAACAATTCTTATTTTTCAATTTTGGAAAAAGAAATTATTCTGTTCATAAACAGAAATATTATAATTATGTTGATTTTATTTATTACTGTTATTTATACTGAGCTCAAGTTTGATCATGAAAATAAAATTTTAAAAGTATTATTCTTTATTTAGAAGACTTACCCAGTTTATTCGACGTTGGTCTCGTTTTATTCGCTGAAGTAAAATACCTCGTCCTAATTCTGTTACGCAGGGGGACGAAAAGTTTATTGGATTTTTCCAAGGGAACTTTTATTCGATTGATTAAACAAAAAGGTTAAATAACCACCGCAGGGTCCTACTGGGAGCAACTGCCATCTAAGAATGACGTCGGCGCCCAGTAGAAACGCGGTAAATTACACTTATAGCGACACTTATAGTTGAATCGAAAGCTTTCCGGCAGTCAATCCAGGCCATTGACAGGACGTGCAGATGGGCTGCAGCGTCTTTACAGACGCACCTATCAATTAGCAGGTTCTCTCAACATCCCGCTACACCTTTTTTCGAGCCACGCTGTTCGTACATCTCTCGCCACACAGGCTCAATTCTTCGGACAATCCTGTTGTTCAGGATAGCTGTAATGATCTTATACGTTCTAACACCAGCCACTGCGAAATGGGCGTATCTGAATTTAAATATGAGGTGAATATGCGGGCCAAATGTTGGTGTGTAAAAGAAAACTTCTTCCACCAGAAGTTCTTGATAAAATCTGGTCCAGCACCGGAAAAGATATTCGAACTCTTAAGTGCTTTTTTAACTTCTTCGGCAGTGATTGATGGGCATTCCTCCTCAGATGTCATGAGTTTGTCGCAAAACTCCTGGAAGCGGATGATATTATCAGTATCTTCTTTCAACTTCAGTGTTTTTGAAATGTTGTATACCTCTCTCCAAAAAGTCTCTACCTCGTTGGGCTTGGGTGGATTTTTGACAGAAACAGGGTGATCACTGAAAAGGCGAGATGGGTCAGCGAGAAACTGTTGATTCTCCCTTATCCATCTTTCCCTCTTCTGTATTCTCTTTCTTGCGTTAGATAACACCCGTATTTTGTCAACAATGTGCTGCTTGAATGTCAGCAGCTTTGACTTGTTCAGTGTATGATTGAAGATCCTTAGTTCTTGAGCGAACTTTCGAACCCTTTCCGTGAACGGCCTACCAAATGTGATGTAGTCAGTCACACACTGAATACGGGACGCATTCTGTCTTGCCCATCCAATCTTCTTGTTCCGTTGACACAAGCGTCTTTTGGTCTTTTGATCCATCATCGGTTTTAGCCTGCATGTCAATGTTCCTCCTTGTCCTGAAATCGCTATCATCTCTCAGAAAGTGCCTGCTTTCCGCGGCTTGTCTTAATGCCGCTTTCTCATCTTCGTCTGCAGCTTGTTCATGCAGCGTTTGGGGAAGCGCTCCGCGTACATATCCATTTTTCAAGAGGTAGGCGTATTGATTTCGCAAAGACTGATGCGAAATATGCTGAAGCTCTGGGTGTTTATGGCACCACAGCGTGTGCATACGCGCATGGACTGCATGGACAACTTTTCGGTGGTTTGATGGTGTTATTGTTGTTCCCACGAGCAGCTCGGGAAAGGGTTCATCCATCCTTGTAGAGCCCCGCATGCAAGGATAAGGCTGCGTACTCTGAGAGGTCACCCGGTAGCTCAGAGTCACCGTTTAAGACACCTCACCCAGGTGCCATTCAGCTTTCGGCACCGTTGTTACGCCTCCGCTTAGAGGTTATTCCTTCGGGACCATCCCTGGACAATTTTCAGTGACTGCTTATTAATTATTGTAACTATATTCAGCAGAAACCCTTGGTACAGGGACCCTCTACCCGCAACCCGAGGACGCGTTCGGTGGCTTTGTCATAGGCCCTTCAGTCCTATTCCAAAGGAATAGATGCAGATCACCCGACAATGGGTCGGCGAACAATGCCGATAATCCTAGAGTTCGGGGTGCTGAAAATAATTTAGATGGAAACACGACGACGAACCGGCGAAACGCCCACATTGAGTGGACGAATCAACTCAAGGATGACTTGCCAGACTGCTACGATGCCAGCATTATCCCTGCTCAACGAGGCATTATGGCGCGTATGCATACTCTGTGGTGCTAAAAACACCCAGAGCTTCAGCACGTTTCGATTCAATCGTCGCGAAATCAACGTGCCTACCTCTGGAAAAATGAATATGTACGCGGAGCGCTTCCCCAACCGCTGCTTCATCAAGCTGCAACCGAAGATGAGGAAGCGACATTAAGACCAACTGCGGAAAACAGGCACCTTCTGAGAGATGATCATGATTTCAGGACAAGAAGGAATATTAACATGAAAGTTCCTCTTAAGCCCCGAGATCTGTCTGAAATGGATGCCTCCCTTCGTGGAGATATCTCGCAAGATTCCGACCTCTGGACCATCAATTGCTCAGTTTATTGTGCTGTGAGAGCTTTGTCTGATTCAAATCGAAGGCTCAAACGGAAAGGGTAATCAAAGCTGCTGACAATCAAGCAGCATAATGTTGACAAAATACGGCTGTTATCTGACACAAGGAGGAGAATACAGAAGAGGGAGAGATGGATCAGGGAGAATCAACAGTTTCTCGCTGACCCATCTCGCCTGTTCAATGATCACCCTGTTTCTGTCAAAAATCAACCCAAGCCCAACGAGGTAGAGACTTTTTGGAGAGAGGTATACAAGATCCCGGAAACACTAGAGTTGAAAGAAAATACTGACAATATCGTCCGCTTCAAGGAATTTTGCGACAACCTCATAAAATCGGAGGAGGAATGTCCATCAATCACTCTTGAAGAGGTGAAAGAAGCACTTAGAGGAACAGGGGATCAAATTGTATCAAGAACTTCTGGTGAAAGAAGTTTACTTCTACGCACCAACATTTGGCCCGCAAATTCACCTCATTTTTAAAGTCAGAAACGCCCATTCCGCAGTGGCTGGTGTTAGGACGCACTATACTCCTACCGAAAAAAGGCAAGTTGTCCAAACCAGAGAATTACAGGCCAATAACTTGTTTGAACACACTGTATAAGATATTTACAGCTATCCTGAACAACAGGATTGATCGGCGAATTGAGCATGTGTGCCGTGAGATGTACGAACAACGTGGCTCCAAAAAAGGTGTAGCAGGCTGCCAAGAGAACCTGCTAGTTTACAGGTGTATCTACAAAGACACTGCAGCTCATCAGCGCGTCCTGTCCATGGCCTGGATTGACTACCGGAAAGCTTTCGATTCAACCTCTCATAGACTTATCATCTGTCTGTTGGAAAGCTTGAAGGTGCATCCACACATAGTGAGATGCATAGAGAGATTAATGCTGGAAATTATCGTGTGACAACAAACAACGTCACCTTCCAGAGGGGCGTCTTTCAGGGCGATACCATGAGCACTTTACTTTTTTGCATGACACTTCTGCCTCTATCTCTCGCATTACGAAATTATTCTGGATACCTCTGTGGTGACACTAACCAGCGCGAGCATAAGTTCACTCATTTATTTTATATGGATGACCTGAAGCTCTATGCCTCTGGTAAAGGCAAACTTCAAACTGCCATAAATATCGTCGCGAAGTACACAGGAGAGATTGGGATGGACTTTGGATTGGATAAATGTGCCAAAATTCATCTGAAGAACGGAAAGATTATTGGCGTTCCCGAGGACCCTGAGCTTGTGGATATAACTATTATTAGACATCTTAAAACTAGAGAGACCTATACATACCTGGGCGTACCTCAAAGCCGCATTCAGGACGGAACATCAGTAAAGAAGTCACTCCGAAGCAGATACAAGCATCTTCTTCGACAGATTTGGTCTTCCAATCTGTCAGCGTTGAACAAGATATCTGCGACTAACATGCTTGCCGTCCCGGTTCTACTCTACTCGTTTGGGGTGGTTCAATGGACGAAGAACGAACTTAAGGCCCTTGATGTCACCACACGTAAGATCATGCATATGCATAAAAGCTTGCATATCAATTCGTCC
>CAKNWU010241266.1:0-10238 GCA_932072015.1 Andricus quercustozae | reverse complement strand
TAGTTCAATATTTGAACAACAGATATTTACTTGCTTTTTTATGTATAACACAGCCATAAAAAAAAATATAAGTGTCGTGATCTGGCGACGCGACATATGTTTTTCTATGGATTTTGATGCGCTGAATCTGAATCCGATGTCAGAATTTACCCTACACATGACGCCGAAACTGGAACCTCACCACATTCTTATACGTTCTCGGGGTATCTGAGACCAATTTTACGGTTTCGTGAAACCTACTAGGTTACAATATATTCCTAACTTCGCTGTTTATCCAGGAACCACGGAGAAATTATAAGGAGAGCGATCTCCGTACATGCGTTCTGACTGCTGCAATTGCACCTTTATTGCCAAGCTCAGACGTTTCGAATCAACACAGTGCGCATGTCCGACTAACCAGCGAGTGAGCGTCACTCGAACACTTCTCGCTGGAGAAAAGGAGATAGCAGATGACAGTGCGCATGCCTGTCTCGCTAAAGTGCTGATTCGAAACGTCTGAGCTTGGCAATAAAGGTGCAATTGCCGCAGTCAGAACGCATGTACGGAGATCGGTCTCCTTATTATTACACCGTGGTCCCTGGGTAAACAGCGTTCACGACGTCATGGCAGGAATAGATAAAAAGTTTTTTTTAACGATAGAGTGATTAGCCCAGTATCGGCGTCTGGTCAGGGTGGGAAAGCGGACCCTCCGACGTCGTCATCATGCGACCGTAGTTCTTCATCAATGGGTAACTTGGATAATGTGGAGTCTTAGGCTACAAGAAAAAAGACTTCAGGCATATCACGATCTGTTTTGAAGTTAGGAATATATTGTAACCTAGTAGGTTTCACGAAACCGTAAAATTGAAGTCGGATGCCCCGAGAACGTATAAGAATGTGGTGAGTTTCCAGTTTCAGCGCACAAAAAATGTCATTTCCATGGATTTGAGGTATTCTTTGAGGTTATGTTTGACGGTTTTGAGGTTATGAATGAATTTATACCTGGTAAGCTCGTCATATAGTCTGAATAAACTCAGCTGCCCTATAAACGCATCAATATGTGTCAATATGTTCAACAAAGACCCGTTGGGCCAATTCTGATGAGGGATTCAGATTCAGCGCGTCAAAATCCATAGGAAAACATATGTCGTGTCCACAGATCACGACACTTATTTTTTTTGTGTGGCTGTGTAATTAAAGATCCCACCCTAGAATACGGGGCAACAAGTATTTTTGGATAACTTTGAGCATTCGGTATGTTACCTTAATGTTGTAAAAAATACATGAACAATTTCAGAGAACCACGATATTCAGTGAGCCTTTTACGAGCCTAAAAGTATGGTATGAAATAAAATATGCTTAATTAATTTTTTTAAAATTTTTTAAATAATTTGTTTAAATAATTTAAAACAAAAAATTTGATCATATTTCGTGAGCCTTAAATAATCCGGAAATTCCTATAAAAATATATATTTGAAATTTTAACATGATCTTGTTTTCCTAGATGTCGCTGCAGTTTTGTTTGTAGCGGACGTGAGCAAGACCTTACATGAACTCAGAACTCTAAAAGTCAACGCAGTGCTCATTGCATACTACACGAAGTTTGGACAGAAGAGCCTGAAGAGAAAAATTTCAAATCGAAGAATGAAGAGACCTATTGAAGTACAAATTTGAAACTCTGCTTCACAAATAATGTAAGAAGCCCTATCTTGACAGAAATGGAAGATTTTCAAGAGAAAGACTAGGGATGGACATAGCACTCGATTGTGAAATTGGAAGTTGAATCTCATAAAAGGTAGTTCATATATCAAACTCACCAAGTGGCTCAGGGATAAAGAAGCATGTATTTACGTGAAGAATGAGGACAATGAGTACTTTAGGTACCAGTATAACCCTCATCTTGTATCAAGCTATCCACATTATAAAGACGATCTAGATTTTTCCGGAATCAAGTTTCCTGTTGCCTTAAAAGATGTGTCCAAATTTAAAGCACAAAATACCATCTCGATTAATGTTTATGGCCTTAGCATGAAGAAGAAGAAAATTGTTTTTCCATTTTATCTAACCTCTCGCAAGAAAGACGAGTACGTGAACCTTCACCGAGTAGAAGAGGAGTATTTTGATGAGGACATCAGTGACGAAGAAGACGCCAATGAACAGGAACTTAGGACGCCATCATTTAACTTTCACTACGTATGGATCGAAGACCTTTCTCGTCCAGTTAGCAGTCGGCTATCGAAACATGACAAAAGAAAATACATCTGTGATCGGTGCTTGAACTACTTTGCCCGTATGGAAAAACTGGTTCCACACACAGAAAATTGTATAAGCTTGAATGACTGTAAAGTTATACTACCAAAACCAGGCAGGAAATTTATTAAATTTAAAAATCTCAAGAATAGCGAGAGAGTTCCTTTCTTTATCTATGCAGATTGTGAGTCGCTACTAAAACCAGTTAATGATGAAGTTCGAGGAAGAAGATCTAATTCAGAAGGCTTCCAAAGACACGTGGTTTTTGAAATTGGGCATACCTTGATATGTAGTCACAATGATTCACTATCTTTTTACGAGTCCTGCCCGGATGATGTGGAACCAGCGAAATGGTTTGCTCTGGAGTTACTGGAAATTGCAAAAGAATGTGACAAGATACTTACATCTCCAGTTCCCATGAAGAAACTGACTCGAGAGCAACAGGAAGCCTTTATTGGAGCTACAAAATGTCCCCATTTACCTCACCGGTAAATATCGTGATGACGCGCACGCAGATTGTAATCTAGCCTATCAGAATTCAGACACCATACTTGTTGTCTATCACAATTCGAGTTGATATGATGCTCACTTCATCATTCGAGATGTTGCCACACAACTTGAAGCTTAAGTTAAATTTCTCGCTCTGAATAAAGAAAAATACATCTCATTCGCAAAGTATGTTCAGGATACACATATACAATTCACGTTCATAGACTCGTTTCGTTTCATGGCATCATCATTAGAAAATTTAGCATGATATCTCACCGAATACAAAATCAACAATTCCATGTTTTTGGACATTGAAAGAGAAAAATTGAGTTTCTTATGAGGAAAGGTGTTCTTCCCTACGAACACATTGACTCGAGGGAAAAATGGAAAGAAAAACCACTTTCATAAAAAAAAGTCTACAATACGTCTTGAACTCGTCACTGACTTTGATATGCTGCTAATGATTGAGCAAGGCAAAAAGAGTGGAGTGAGCCAATGTTCCAACCCATATGCCGTTGCCAAGAACAGATTTTATTTGAAAATAGGGAGATCATATACATTGCATATTTTGACGCTAACAACCTGTATGGATGGGCAATGGTGCAACCTCTCCCTTGTGGTGGTTTCGGGTGGGTAAAAAATATTTAGAATTTAATTTTCAACGTTGCGGATGATTGACCCATTGGTTCAATACTAGAAGTAGACTTATACTATCGACCCGAGCTACATGATGAACACAATGTTCTTCCATTTTGTCCAGAACATTCGAAACCACCGGGTTCAAGCCTGGAGAAACTACTAACTACTGTCTCGTCGAAATGAAGGCACGCTCTCCATTATCGGGCTCTCAAACATGCGCTCGCTAATGGACT
Source organism: Andricus quercustozae (assembly GCA_932072015.1). NCBI lineage: Eukaryota > Metazoa > Arthropoda > Insecta > Hymenoptera > Cynipidae > Andricus > Andricus quercustozae. Next base: position 6,648 of record CAKNWU010241266.1, on the reverse strand, counting down.
CAAACACACTTTCGAAATTCGAATATTACCACATGCCACCGAGCACTTCAAAATCCCATTTAATTAACATGGAGAAATTTTGGATTTTCGAAAAATTTAACTCATACTTCAGGGTTTGATCGAAGCGTTCCAACTTTATTAGGGATTGAAGAGGAGTACCTATGAATTAAAACGATACTAATAACTTTTATTTTCAACCTACCCTTACCTTGCTTTGAAAATATGATGTTCCAACTTTATTTTTTAATTCACTATCAAAATATATGCAAAAAAAAATTCACTCCAAATTTTGATTTTCAAACGTATTTAGCACACCGGGGTCATGAACGACCCCAGGCGAATTTGAACGACTGATTTATAGAGATGAACCGACCCAGCCTTACGCTCTATGCCCTTAAAGTTAGTTTAACATCCGAATCATCGATATATGTTACTATAAACCCGCAGCTCTTGTGTTTAGATACTCTAATTTTGCAATTTTAAACGTTTGGGGTCATACACGAACCCCTGTACCAAACAAGGGTTAAGCAAATCAAAAATTTTTAAACAAATATAAATTTATTAAAAATTAAAAGATATGTATCAAAATTATATAATTATTTAACGTTATGAGTACATTCCTAATATATGATTTCAGCTTCCCGCAGTTCCACAATGATTGATATAATTTCATTGTTGTGACTCGGGTTGCCTACAGCCTGAAACGCTAGGAGTAGACGAAGGCGATCAACTAGTTCGTTAGGGTCGTCCCAGTAAACGTAGTCAGTATTTACATTTTTTCTTGCTACCATAGACTGATGTAGGGAACCTACACTAGTTGAAGATCGTTCTCGTAACACGTTGAACATTTTTGCAATAAAGTTCTTGTACTTGATATCTCGGCCTGTACGAATAAGTTCAGTTGAGCTGTGCCGCTTTTTGTGTGCATTTGTAGCAGTCAATATTTCCTTATAATTGTTTAGATCATCAGTGCTTAAAGATGACTCTTCAGGAGTTTTCTAAACAGCAGTTCAAGCAGACCAACTGTTTTCAGATACTGCTTACCAGTAACGTGAATATATTGTCCCTCAAAAATAATAGGTTTATCACCAATAATAAGGCTACCATCAATGAACTTACGCACACAGAATAAACCAATTTTTTTTAACTTCATAAATCGGTACTGGTCCGTCATAAAAGGTTCACCAATAGGTCAATCGATGCGTCTCAAAGACGCGAACAATTACTCTACATGTAATATTGTCGTATTTTGAATATCAAAAAAATTTGCTCATATAAACAGAATACACCATTTTTTTTAAATATATAATTAGGTACTGGTGGGTCATAAAAGGTTTATCAATAGGTCAATCGATGCGTCTCGAGGAGATAAAGAAAAACACTGAAAATAATACTGTTGTATTTTGAATATCAAAAAAAGGTTTTCTTATATAAACAAGATAAATTTTTTCTTTTTAAATCTCTAAACGCAAGAAAAAACTATTTCTAAATGGTCGATCTAGCTCAAAATTCTATCCGACGTGGATATCAATCGGAGCTACACTTCATCCAAATTTCATGATCGCAGCTCTTTAACTTTCCGAGATATGGTGAACAGAGAAAATTTACACGCACACATATACACACACACGGAAATTTTTTAAAAACTTTATTTTCGAGCTCCTGGGGTCGAATTATATCAAAATATGTCAAAAAAGTACATTTGAAAGTTTAGGTCAATACAAACCTCCCTCTATGAGGAAGCAATAGAAGTGATAAAATGAAACTAAAGAACTTTCAGAAGTGAAAAACTTGAACGGTAAAATGCATCGAATTTTAAACACAAAAAACAATTTAGTGAATCAAAGTATTAAGTTGCGAAATCCACCAAATACGGTTCATTTTGAAGATACAGAATTAGATTACAATGAGCAAAGACACGCGTTAGCAGGCATAAGATCTAAAATAACCAACAGTAGACGTAGTGGTCAAGGGGACGGATACTCATTACCGAGACCGGTGCAAAGGCAATCAATTATAAGAAAATCAAATGTGCCTCATGTCGAAACAGATATACAAAGTAGAATGGATAGGAGTAGAGAAACCGATATAGAAAGAGAGATGATAAAAACTAATCATCATGACATTCCAGAAACTCTTTTCCCTTTCGGAATGATACAGACTCCATTTTAAATAATTTCAAACTGGTTGATTAAATTAAAAAATAATACGTAAAATAGTCCCAGTTATTTTTTCAATAGTTTGATTAGATTGAAAAGAGGATATAAAATCAATGAAGTAGATATTTTAGAAAGTTTAGACGCGGTCTTCGAACATGAAGCGTGAAGTAAGTACCAGGTTAATAGAGATAATTGGCAATTAGAAAAAAGATCAAGATATTCACGCGTTCATGCCAGAAATTGAACAATTATTCGAAAAATTAATGCCACGCCCAAGCCTAGAATGGCAATTGAGAAAAATATATGAGAAATTAAGCAGAATTAGCAAAATCTAAAATTAGAAGTCAACAAATAAGCATTTTCGATCACAAAGACAATTTACACCAAGATAACAAAATCAACAAAAACAGGCAACAATTTCAACCAAGATTTCCGAAGGGAAATCCTAGATATTTTAATCAGAGATTTACAACCAATAATAATAATGACCAAAATAATTCTGGATTCCAAAGAAACCCACGATTTAATAATAATTATAATAATGGGTGTAGAAATCAAAACCCAGGGGGAAAATTATTAAATGCAATTAGTCAGCTGTTACGAAACACACAGACAAACAAGTTACGAATTCTCGGCAAATGCCAGCGCTTTTATATAACGCGGATAAAAAAAATAACAAGCCAGAAGACAGGAAGGAGGATAAACCAAATAATAAAGGAAAAAGTAGGGATGGTAAAAAAGGTGAAGTAAATCCAAGTCGACAGGATTTTATGGATACAAATTCATGAAACCGAAATTTAAATTATAGATCGCGAGAATCCTTAACGTGCTACAATTGCGGGAAAAAAGGCCATTTTCAACGCTATTACTGGTATACTATAGATCAGGGAAACGCGAACAGTGGGTATTAAAGGGTGAAAATACCCGACGAAACCAAACACCGCCAGAATTTTTATACGCACACACAAGCGACTCGGATGAAACAAGATTTCACCTTATAATAGATTTTGAAGATCATAAATTTAGAGTGTTAGTTAATACCGCTGTCACTCATTCTTACATTAGTGGAAAGTTTATAGAAACAATAAACAATTTAGATTATGAAATAAAAAACTCGATAAACAATACTTTAATTGTCGCAAATGGCCAAAAATTAAAAATAATAGGGCAGGTATTGATACCAATTAAAATAGGTCATACGGAAAAATACTTATTTTTCAGACTCGTACCAGATTTAAGATCGATACGAGTTATAGGTCCCGATATGATAAAAAGATTAGGGTTAAAAATGGATTATGAGAAAAAGATTTAATGGTTGCCAGAATTACCAAACATAAAGTATGCGATACAAGCGAATTTAATTGAAATGCAGGAGCCGGTAATGAAAGATACCGAGGAAAATAAGAATACGAAGAGCGAAAAAAATAAATTAAAATTCGGATCGAAGATTAGCTTGCGAAATCAAATCCCAGAGAAAGAAACAGATTTGCTGCCGTGCGAAGTCTCTTCTCCCGTTTCGTCATACACCCCGCCCCAAGCCCTGCTTAGAGGTAATGCACTAGACTCAAGCCCGCCAGCACCCCAGCTGGCACAGAGCCAGCGTAGGCGTACGGGGATTAGATAAGCAGGCAGGTCAAGATAAAGAGATAAGGTAAGAAACTAAACCAGGATAGGAATAAAATAGAGAGCAAGAGCAAAATAAAAACGAATTTACATACGAAAAATAAATATAGGAAATTAGAAAAAGAATTTAAAGGTACATTAGAATCTGATAAAGAGAAAAAGGATTCTAAATTGAAGACAATTATTGCTAAAACAGAGGAAAAAAATGATTCGATAATAGAAAAATTATTTGCGATCAGAAAAAGTAATTGGTATAATTTTTATCTTATCAACATTTCTCATATTATATTATATCATTGTTTAGTATTTCATATTGCCTCCTGGCTCTGTATGTGTTATGTCTACGAGTCCCTCTGTAGTGGACCAATGCGTGAAGTCAGTCAGTCGCTCGATGCTCTCTAATGAGTTAAGACGTTTATTGAAATACAAATCTTTTCAACTAGTTCACCTAAAACAAAGACTTGTTATTTATTTTATTAAATCACTACTTAACTTTTACTATATACCAATAAGTGCAATTAGAAAACTTCATTAAATGAAAAGTAATAGATCAGGGAATAGAATTGAAACAGACCCACTTAATTAGCCATAAAATAAATGTGCAAGGTCATGAGCTAATTAAACAAAGATATTATTACGCGTCACCTAAAATAAGAGAATTTATGTATGAGGAAGTAGATAGACTTTTAGAGCAAAAAATTATAGAAACATCTAATAGTGATCTGTCAAACCCTACAGTAATGATAAAAAAACTTAATGGGAAATACAGATTTTGTTTGGATTCTGGAAAGTTAATAAAATAACTAAAAAAGATTTATACCCAATTCCTACATTGTCAGAAATATTAGAGACACTAAAATCAGCAAAATACAAGTCAACAATACATCTTCGTTCAGCATATCATCAGATACCGTTGGACGAGGAATCTAAACCAATAACAGCGTTTATATTCCCAGACAAAGGAATGTATCAGTTTAAGAGAATGTCATTTGAATTAACAAATGCGCCTGCTACATTCCAGCGCCTAATGGACAGAATAATAACACCAGAATTAAAACAACACGCATTTTGCTACCTCGATGACATTATTAGAGTTTCAAAAAATTTCGAAGAACATTAAAAATATTTAGAAATCGTTTTGGACAAAATTAAAAATGCAGGTTTAACAACAGGTTTAGACAAATGTGAGTTTGGTTGTTCCGAAATAAAATATTTGGGATTTAAAGTAAATGAAAAAGGGTTACACAGGTGGATGAAGAAAAAATAAAACCTGTTTTAGATTTTCCAAGACCAAAATCGATCAAACAAATACTAAGATCAATTGGAATATCATCTTGGCATAGAAAGTTTATTTAAAAATTTTCAGAAATTATAGAACCCCTGCGAAAGCTATTAAAGAAGCAAGTAAAGTGGGAATGGACTAACAAACAGGAACAGGCATTCACAACTATTAAACACTTACTCACAACAGCATCAATTTTAGCCTGCCATGATTTTGGAAATCAATTTCAACTTCAAACCGATGCAAGCGATAGCGGATTAGGAGCTGTATTAACGCAAAATACAAACGGTGAAAATTTCGTAATGGTGTTTGCAAGTAGAGGGCTAAATGGCGCAGAACGTAAATACTCAGCCTCAGAAAAATAGTGTTTAGCCGTAGTCTGGGCAATTAGAAATTTTAGGCCATATTTAGAGGGCTATTCTTTTAAAGTATTTATGGAACATATTCCCTTAAAATGGCTACATAATTTAAAAAAATCCAACAGGTAAATGTGACGGATGGGCTTTAGAATTACTAGAGTACGATTACGAGATTATTTATAGAAAAGGAAACTTAAACCATGTCCCAGATGCCTTCTCAAGGGCGAATGAAAACGAAATAAAAGTTTGAAGTATTTTAACCAGTATAGTAGAAACTGAGGAAAAAGATTTGAAAGAAAGTGAAGATAATTGGTATAAAAATTAAATGTTACGTGTCAAAAATAAGCTACAAGAAAATCCAAACTGGAGAATACCTATAGACCCGACCCTTTAAAATCTTGCTTAACTTTATATAGCAACCCGTGGAAAATTAACAATACCAAAAGAATCAAAGAACCAGTTTTGATTGAGAATCACGATAATAAACAAGCAGGACACTTAGGTATGGAAGAAACCTATGCGAAAATTTCTGAAAATTATTTTTGGCCGGGAATGTACTCTAAAACATTAAAATATGTAAAAGAATGCGGAATTTGCCAGAGAATAAAACCGAAAGTAAATAATGAAATAGATTTAATGGGAAGAAGAATAATTGAAGAACCATGGACAGTTATGGCATCAATACATTCTAGTATTTGTTGATCTGTTTAGTGAATGGTTAGAAATAAATCCAGTTAAAAATAAATTAGCATCGACAATTGAAAAAGAATTTCATGAACGTATAATTTCAAAATGGCGAACACCTAGAATTTTATTTATTATCAGGGCCGAATTTAGTACGGGGCCAGCGGGGCCATGGCCCCAGGGCCACCACAAATTAGGGGCCCCCACAAATGTAACTATAGTCGGCTAAAAGGCCTCCACGTTTTAACCGGCCCTAGGGCCCCCACAACCCTAAATGCGGCTCTGTTTATTATTATTTTATTTTCGAAGGTCCATTATTCATCAAAGCAAAAATTTCAGCAAGAATTTACGAAATAAAAACAAAGAATGGGAAATCATCAGGTAATTGGAACGTTAAAGATATTAAGAAATTCAATATTAAAAAAAAGATTTGAAATTATTTTTTGAATGACATAGATGAATTTGATTTTTAAAACACTGACACCGACAAAAGTGACACAAACACATACATTTACAAAAACAAGAAAAACAGGAAAAAAAA
>CAKNWU010241198.1:0-11378 GCA_932072015.1 Andricus quercustozae | reverse complement strand
CTACTCGTTTGGGGTGGTTCAATGGACGAAGAACGAACTTAAGGCCCTTGATGTCACCACACGTAAGATCATGCATATGCATAAAAGCTTGCATATCAATTCGTCAGTTCCGCGATTATACATTTCACGCCGTCAAGGTGGACGCGGACTTCTGAATCTCCAGTGTCTTCATAACCGAATTGTTCTGAGTACAGCTTATATTGTAGCCAATGGCAGAGATCCTCTCCTAAAAATGGTCAGGAACCACGAGATGATAGGCAAAGGAGCGTTCCTTTACAAAGCCGCGGAGCAAGCGGCCGAGACCCTTGGCCTGAATTTTAACATCAGAAGTGAGGAAAGTGCATTACTCCATCCGGATGCTTCACTTCTGAAAGCCGAAGTGAAGAAAGCAGAAGTTCAAAAATTCCATCAAGAGCTACTCCACAAGAAAATGCACGGAAATTTTCACAGAAATGTAGAAAAACAGTCCTTGTCGAAGGAGCAAACTTTTGCTTTCCTCAGATCATCAGGGCTTAATTCAGGTACAGAGGGTTTCATTTTCGCATGCCAGGACGGTGTCATTTCCACCTTAGCATACCGTGACCGCATTTTATGTCAAGAAGTTCCGAGCGATAGGTGCAGAGCATGTCATGCACACGCTGAGTACCTGGAACACATTCTATCGGGGTGTCCCACCCACGCAGGAACGACGTACATCTACAGACATAATGCAGCCCTAAGAGTCCTTTATTACCATCTTTGTCGCTCTTACGGTGTTGGCCGCGACCCTGCCCTGCCGAACGCTCCAAGAGAAATAGAGTCAATTGTCCGAAATGAGAAGTGCCAAATTTTCTGGAACTACGATTTTCGGACAGCAGTCTCCGTTGCACACTCGAGGCCTGACATTGTTCTCCAAGATTTCGAGAAACGAACTATATTCGTGATCGAATTCTCGGCCCCGTCCGAATATAACATCACTTCCAAGGAGAAAGAAAAGGAGGAGAGGTATCAAGACCTTAAAAGGGAGCTGCGAAGACTGTACCCAAAATATTCGGTACAAGTAATTGTCCTTGTGATAGGTGCTCTCGGAGGTGCGAAACTATCACTGGTTCGTAACCTTAAAGCCATTCCCGCGTGCCAAAAATATGCCAAGGCACTTGCGAAATGGATGCAGAAAGCTGTCATCCTTGGGTCGCTTCGTGTGCTCAAAACACATGAGGGTTTCGCCGGCCTGTCGTTGTGATTTCGTCGTGTCCTGTGACCACTCATCTCACGGTTGTAAGACGTGGCCATGAATGTGATTTACCGCGGTCCTACTGGGAGCCGCTGCTATTTTTTAGATGGCAGGAGCTCCCAGTGAGACCCTGCTAGTGAAAATGTTGAATGAAGTTTCCTAATATTTCAGAAAAATAATTTTTTCAATGTTTTGAAAATTTTAATATTTTTAAAAGTATATAACTTTTTTAATTTTGATTAAACTTAAAAATGCCAGTAGCATAAATTGCAAGTTCTTTTGACGCGAACAAGTATCGTTCAAAAAAATTTCTAAAATTCTTATAAATTTTTTTTCTTCAAATTTTGAGAATGCTCTAAAATTTTTAAATTTTTGTCGGTAATATATGGTTAACGAACTTTACCTTCATTTTGGGACCCTTAAAAAGCCTATCAAAGGCTGTTTCGATTGGACAAATCCTTCAAAAGTTAGAGTGGCTACAACATTGAGGTAACCATACATACGGGCATACAGACAGACACCGACGAAATTTTATGATTTTTGGTCTCTGAGAGTGCCGAAACTGTGTGAGAGTGCCGTTTAAAACTAGAGATGGAAAATTTGGACGATTACATGACACTCTCACCAATTAGAATGTAAAAATGCGTTGATGGATCTGGATTAATATGGAATAATTATTATGTAATCCATGGGAACTTATAGACTCTTAGATGCATTGTGCCTAAAGTCTATTTTGCATAATTTCGAAAAATTTAGATCATATTCTGTGTATTAAGAAAGATTTGCTTGACCTTCATTTTTTAAAGTCAAATACTTATTTTCAAAAAATGCTTATTGTTAGTAGGAAGAGCATGAAACCCCCTATTTTGTATTGAGAAAAAGATTTTTTTATTAAAATTAACAGACAGAGGAACAAAATCCAAAGTAAAAAAATGTTCGGTTTGAGTGATATTCAAAAAATTATAATATGAGGAAAAATTATATTTGTAGATCCCCAAATCCTCAAGTTGAAAATTTAAATGAAAATCGAGCGGCAAAAAATATTAAACGATTGAAAAAGAATAGGGTCTTCTAAAAAGGCAATGCTTACGCATTTCACGTAAGCCCAGGACAAGGTCGTAAGCGCTTAGAAGTAAGAATTAATATATTAAGACGATATGTTGCAAATAGGTGGGAAGGTAGTATATAAGGCTTGTTTGTAAGAATACATTTAACGATTATGTAAAGACTCTCAAATGCGTAAAAGGGAGAGAGTATAAATAAAATAAAGAAGGAATTTGTTATTAACCATTGTATTGTTATAAACAGCAATCTGAGATTTTGCAATTATTTTGAATATTTATAAAATGACTTTTGTCTGTAATTCAATTTGAATTCATATACAAGCATTATGAAAATAAATTCAAGTATATTGCCCATTGTTGTAAACAAATGATACCGCTGCGAAGTATTATGGATGTATTCACTATGGGTGTATTTATTTGTGCTCATTTTATGAGCAGTTTGCTTCCTCATAGGTATCAAATAAACTTTCTTGCTCATACAGGGAGGCTGTTCTCTGAAAAAAGAAAAAAATGGTTACCTTCAATATTTTTCAACCTTATGTTTCTATCTTATCGAAAATCTTATTTTCAGAAAATCAGAGAGCTCATAAAATGGTCAATCGCTGTGTTCTGATACAATGAACAACTTTTTAACTTACGGTAGTGTTATATTCCAAATTGAATAAAAGTTTTTACATAGAAACAGTGTAACTTCTTTTAAGCTATCTAAGGCGCTCTTAATTCATCCAGAATGATCGTCGAAAGTTCGTCAATAGATGAATCCAGCCGTCTCGAAGATGCGAATAATTACATAAAAGACAGTACTGTTCTATTATCAATATCCAAAAAATATCCTCTTATAAAGAAGGTAAATAATTTTGTTAAAAATTTAAAAACGATATTGGTATGTTATGGTAGGTTATGAAATGTTCTTCAACTGGGTAATCGATAAGTCTCGAATATGTTAGCAAATATATCATATACATTACTGTTGTATTTACAATATTAAAAAAGTTTTCCTCATATCAACAGGATAAACAATATATTTTTTAAATTTATAAATCGGCATTACTATATCGTAAGAAGTGATGGGAAGAACGTCAAATTCGACGTGTCTTGAAGACGCGAACAAACATGTCAGATTCAGTTTTGTAGTATTCCTAAAATGAGACATAGTTTTCTTTATTTAAACATAATACATTTCTTTGAAGCTTCGTAAATTGCTACTGGTGGGTCATAAAGGGTTCAACAGAAGGTCGATCGATGCGTCTCAAAGACGCGAACAAATTTTCGAGCTCTTGGGGTCCAGTTTTATCGAACGTGTCAAAAAAGGAGATTTGAAAATTTAGCTCATTACAAACATACCTCTATGAGAAAGCAATACAAAAACAATGCAGAGTTTAAGCAATTTTTGAAAGTTTGAGGTACTTTTGTTTCAAAATTATTTAAATTCGTTTACCAGTGATATTTTGCTTTTCTAGTGATATTCCGGAGTGGTACATTAACATTTTATGAGTATCTTCTACATACAGCATAATGTAAATATTTACAAAGAAATTGATCGACTTTAAACGAAGGAGAAAAAGAGTTCCTATAGCAGAAATAAAAAGGTCTGGCCAAAAAGAGCTCGAAAAATATGTCATGTTACGCTTCTGCACACAGCCTTTAATGGACCGACATTGCGAATTTGTTTATGACAATCACATTTAAAAAAAATTCCAATGTACTGCTCCGGAATATCACTTGCAAACCAATTAAACAAATTTTTAAAAAGTACCTTAAACTATGAAGGATTGCTCAAACTCTGAATTTGTTTACATTATTTGTTTATAACGATCAGAAATATACATCCAATTATTTTATAATGCTTATACATGACTTCAAATTGGCTTACAGACATAATTAAATTCATAAATATTCCAAATTATCACAATATCACAGACTGCTGTTTATAACAATACAATTGTTAATAACAAATTATTAATTTATTATAAACCTTAATTAATATTTTTGGTTTCTGCATTTATCGATAACACATTAATGTCACTCAAACTGAACAATTTTTGCAAAGTTTATACTTTAGGGTGTTGCTTAATCGGACTTTGAACTTTTTGTATATGTACGGTACTGGTCCCATATATAACTCAATAACTGACCTTTAGAATAAAATAAAGAAAACTGACCTAATATTTGGGTTTGTACGTTGTCCTGGGGTTAATATAATCTCCAGCAAGTCCCTCTCATGCTGCCCTGCCGATTAAACGGCACTCAAACGGCAAACGGCTACCTGCGACTAGGCTGCCAAGTAGACCAGCTGAAAGGGATTAAAGATTAGAATTTGTAAAATTTTGAAATTTCCTCTGTGAAAGTTAGAAATTCAGAATCTACGGGTTTCGATAATTTCAGATATCTAACTTTTTTTGAGAAGTTTAAAATTGGAATGAATATTATGTATCTCGTAAATGATGTGAGATACGCCAAAACAGACAACATGTTCGAATTCAACTCCAGAATAGTATATTAGTATATAATTTATAATTATATAATATATATAATGAGAAAATTCATAAATTAAAAAAGTGTTCATAATTTGAAGAAAATGTTAAAAATGGATTCGGTTGGTGACCGTCAACTACTATAAATCTATCTTCCTACCCGGTACGTGATGAATACAATAGGACCATTATATGACTATCGCATCACTCTGAGTGCCGTTTAGGTGCCGAAATCAGCACAAACAGGCACTCAAACGGCACTGGCAGCACAGTGCCGTTCGCCAGTGCCGTTTCAGTGCCGTTTCATCGGAAGGGTGGGGAAACTAACATTTCGGCTGAAAATATTAATTTTATGAAACGGAAAAATGCTGGAAGACACTCCAAGAGCAGACGGGTTTAGAGAAGAAGAGGTAGATAGCGGAAGTGCTCTTGCAACACATCTGCAAACTTATTTTTTACGCAGAACTCTGACACTGACGAAGTATTCGCCGAGGTTACCACACATTCTAAAACACCCGACTTTATGAACATTCACGACAATTTCCCGATTGATTACAGTAAACCGCGTACAAATAAGCTACAAATTGCGAAGTCCCGACGACTGCGGCGACGAGAACAAAGACAGAGCATATGACGTGTGGGTAGGTCGCCAGCGATCGCATGTCGCACGCCAATTTTGTGTACTACCATTTATGACGTATTAGTTATGGGCAAAGTAGTTTTTACATTGGATATAAAACTTGCAATAAACGTAAATAAAAGAAGAAAATTGAACTATTATTGAGTAAAGAAATATTGAGCGTCTTTCTTGCAGATCTGACTTGCGAATGTACAAAGTTTCTTTGCAAATTTGATATATAAAGTCTAAATTTACCAAGTGGCCTAAAAAATAAATGCTAAAATGATCTACTTTAGCAAATTTGAAATCCTAACTTTTCAAAATTGAGTGCTTTGAAAATTTATTTATAAATTCTAAATTTATCAAGTAGCCAAATAAATGAATTTCCAATTTCTCATTGTATCAAATTTGAAATCGTAATATTCCAAAAAAGGGTTCTTCGAAAATTGGTACATTATCGTTTTTACCAAATTCGAGATTATAATATTCCTCCAAAAGTGGATTCTTTGAAAATTTATTTATAAATTATCCATCTATCAAGTAGCAAAATTAATGAAAGTCAAAATATCCTTTGCACCAAATTTGAAATTATAATATTCCTCCAAAAATGGATTCTTTAAAAATTTATTTATAAATTATCCATTTATCAAGTAGCAAAATTAATGCAAGTCAAAATATCCTTTGCACCAAATTTGATATTATAATATTCCTCCAAAAATGGATTCTTTGAAAATTTACTTATAAATTCTCAATTTATCAAGTAGCCAAATCAATAAAAGTCCAAATACCCACTTATACAAACTTGACAGCGTAATATTCCAAAAATGGATTCTTTGCACACTTAGTTCAAAATTCTAAATTTATCAAGTGGATGAATGAATAAATTTAAAAATGACCCTTTTTAACAAATTTGTAATTATAATATTCCTCCAAAAATGGATTCTTTGACAATTATTTATAAATGCTCAATTCATCAACTAGCCAAATCAATAAATGTAAATACCCAGTTTACCAAATTTGACATCGTAACATTCCCAATATGGATTCTTTAAATATTTATTTATAAATTCTAAATTTATCAAGTAGCCAAACCAATAAATTTGAAATTAACCTCTGTACCAAATTTTAAATCGTAATATTCCAAAAAAGGGTTCTTTGAAAATTGGAACATTATCCTTTTTACCAAATTTAAAATTATAATATTCCTCCAAAAATGGATTCTTTGAAAATTTATTGATAAATTCTCCATTTATCAAGTAGCCAAATTAATAAGTCAAAATAGCCTTTGTACCACATTTGAAATCATAATATTCCAAAAAGGGATTTTTTTTAAAATTGTTACATTACATTTTTTACCAAATGTGAAATTATAATATTCCTCCAAAAATGGATTGTTTGCAAATTTACAAAAATAAATTTGCAAAGAACTCACTTCTGAGATTTAGGAATTTATTTGTTGGCCAATTGATAAAACTATAATTTTTAAATAAATTTGCAAAGATTGATAAATTTTGAAGTTTTGTAATTTTAGAATTTCAAATTTGATAAATATGATAATTTGAACATGTATTTTTTTGGCAATTTGATGTATGTAGAAACTTTGTACATTCGCAAGCTCGATCTGCAAGAAACGAGCCCAATATTTCTTTACTCAGAAAGAGTTCCATTTTCTTATTTTATTTGCTTTTATTGCAAGTTTTATATCTAATGTGAAATAGTATAGTATGCACCTAGGGGCAGAAGATGGGCATTTTCTACTTGTGTAGCTACGCCCTCGCCTACGACTTGTACTGAAAATATACACTCGTCGAAAAAGTGCCTCTCGCCCTTGACGCATTCGATATTTTTTATGACAAATGGATGATTTTAGACATTCATCGAAATACAGTCATGATTTCAGTCCATATTAGATTTTAAATAAAGAAGCATGAAATTTATGTTAACTTATTCCAAATTATCAAAAATTCAATAACAAAATTGCCGTACATTTTTGGTAATTTACAGTAATTTTATAGGTGATTTAAGGTAACTTCCCATAAGTTGCCTAAAATTCAAATTAAAAATGTATATTTGCGGAAATTTATGGAAATGTTCGGTAATTTATGATAATTTTACAGGTAAATATGATAACTTACCAGAAATTACCATAAGATTCTATTATCTGCAACCAAAATTTTCTCACTGTTTTTACAGTAAGTCAGCTGATAATCGTAAAATGTGAGCTCATAGATGTATAATTTTCATTATTCACCTCTGACGTCAATTTTCACTCCCTAGGGAGTAAAAAGTAGAGATTTAGCCCCGCTTCATAGGCGTCGAAGAGAGCTGAAATCATGCATGTGTCATAAAAACTACCTTGTCGAGAGCTAATGCGTCACAAATTGTAGAACACAAAATTGGCGTGCGACTCGCGGTCGCTGGCGATTGTCCCATATGTCGTATGTTTTGTCTTTGTTCTCGTCGTGGCAGTCTTCGGGACTTCTCAATTTGCAGCTTATTTGTACGCATCTTACTGTAATCAATCAGGAAATTCTCGTTTATGTTCATTCTTAGATTCTCCGTTTCAGAAAATAAATATTTTCCGCCAAAATATTAGTTTGCCCAGCATGAGAGGGACTGGCTGGAGGTTATATTAACCTCAGGACAACGTACAATTTCAAATATTAGATCAGTTTTCTTTATTTCATTCTAAAGGTCAGTTGTTGAGTTATATATGGGGCCAGTACTGTACATATGAAAAATTCAAAGTCCGATTATAAGGGCCAGTACACTTCAGGAATATCAGAATCGGCAAATGGTCGTTTGATTTTGATGAAACTGGATGAAATTATAGTGTTATATAAGAGACATTTTTGACCCCAAATATTTGTCAAATTTTCAAAATTTTGGGAGTTACGCCATATTGAATTTTTTTTTTAATTCTTGATATTTCTCGAACGTTTTATTAAAATTGGATGAGACTCGTCTGATTCCAGAGGTATCGTCATTTTAGTGAGACCATTCGCTGCGCTGTGCTGTTAGTGCCGCCTCTCAAAAACGATAGAAGCTGCAAAGTTTGTTTTATCTTTTTGGAAAAAAATTTTCCATGCTTAGCGTGGCTTGGGCTCAATCCGCAATTCCGTCGAGATCCTTCCGCCGTTTATCATATTTAATATCCAGGCTGCCTTCGCAGCCATGGCCTTGATGGTGAGATGGAGGAGCTCTAATCCTGTTATTGCCCCCAATATCACCATGCTTGTCGACTTCGGGGCACCAGTGATGCCTCTTAGAACCAGTCCCCTGATTACTTCCAGTGGAGACTTTACAGTGGACAGGTAGACCCTGCTCAACGAGATCACCGCTGCATAGGTTAACCCGGGTCGCAGGATCGCTGTATAGATCCACATAAGTGTCTCCGGTTTCAAGTCCCTGCTTTTTCCTGTAAATCGTGCTTCTCTACTTGCACGGTATGCTGAATATAACCGCGTCCGACTTACTCGGATTGACCGATAATTTGTTCATCTTATACCAGAAATGCACTATCTCCAGTCGTTGTTAAGTTCTTGTTGCTCAACATGTTGCAGGTCGATTTCACGTTTGCAGTTGGCAAACTGCGTGCAATCATGGCCGTCCTGATCACTTCTCTTGAGGTGTAGTTGAAGGCTCCTTCGATGTCCATGAAGTTTCCAATCGCGAAACCTTTCTGCTTCAGTTGTCCGTCGATTAGGTTCACTGCTCCGTTTAGGGCCATTTCGGTCGAGGGACCAGCCCTATAGGCGTGCTGCACCTTGTTATCAACTGGTCTACATAATAAGGCCTTGCCGCGAATAATTCTATTATATATATATATAACTATATAACCGACCCGGTTTTCTTTGGGAATGAAAGACTACTCGCGTACTTCTCCATTCCGTCAGGACACATCCCAGTGTCAGAATAGCCCTAGCAAGTCTCACGAGCGGCGCTATGATGATCTCTCCAGCCTTCTATAAGAAGACCGGGTATATGCCATCCGGACCAGGAGACTTGTATGGGCTAAAAAACTTCCCTCAGGGCCCACCCGTCCTTGGAGGGGGTAACCCCCTCGTGGGCTAGCCGCCTTTTCGGACCAAGTAGAGCCATAGGCGGCATTGGTTGCCTCAGAAGTGTCACCTCCTTTTCCCGAGACCTTGTGAAGCCCGGAAAATGTGCCTTGATCAGGTGAGCCAAAGTCTCCTCGTCCAGTACTGAGTATCCTCCATCGGGCAATTTTAGAGTCCCGAGAATAGCATCTGGATTTCGAGAGAGCAGCTTGCCCAGCCTAACCGTCTCTGCTCATTTCTCCATGCCTGTGCAAAATTTGGACCAGATTTCTTGCTTGGCCTTACGTATTGCTCCACTGTATTCGTCCCTCATCGTCGTAATTGAAGTCCATAGTTTATCCGGTTTACCAGTACTGGGACGTCTAAACCTCTATTTGGTTTTCGTGTGAAGCTCTTCGAGTTTTCCGTTCTACCAGTATGTCTTCCTAGTCTTTCGAACTCTTCTGGCTCAACAGTTTCTGTCATAAGTAGATTTCACGGCCTCCGTGAAAATATTGGCTGGCACATGTCAACAGCCATACAACGCTGGAAACACCAGTTCCCGTTAGGTCACTGAAGTTAAGCACTGTTGGGCGCGGTTAGTACTTGGATGGGTGACCGTCTGATACTACTGCGTTGCTGTTGGTGGTTGTGTGTGTGGTGAGCCCACACTTGTAGTTATTTACTACAAGAAACTATCCACCTAAAAAACACTACCCGAATCGGGTAGTGTAACGTTTACCCCTAGAGGCTCGCCGAAAGGGAAATAGCTTAATGATATACATACATAGTAGGTTCGTCTGAGACTCTCCACTTTTAAACATTTTCTCTAAAACTGCCAGTATAAAAGGTGATATTTGCCACCACCACCGCCAGGGTGTTAGTCCTCTGGACTGGCTTGTGTCTCTTTATAAGCTTAACCCCCCCCCCCCCCCGTGGTGTGCCCTGAGCCCCTCCATCCCTTCTGGGTCTCAATGCTGCTTGTCCGCGTTGTTGTTGTCGATGCTCGAACCTCCGGAGCCGTTTTTCTAGCCTGCCGTACTTGCCTTATCAGTTTCCTTTTCAGAGAACCGTTGATACCTTCCTTTTTTGGGAGGGGGGGGGGGGCTTATTGGTTATATTAGACCTTATTGGTTATTGGTTATATTAGACCCATTCGGACCCAACCCCTCTCTCCCTTCCGCCACATCCCTTCCTCCTTCCTTCAAATTTTGCGTTTTAATTTAAACAAAAGATCCGCCCCTGCAGAGCTCCGCGTGCAAGGATAAAACTGATCACTAGGGGAGAACGTCCGGTGTTCCCTAGAGTCCATTAGGTCATCTTCTTACCCCTAGGTGCCAACGTGCCACGGGCACGGTAACTCTACATCCATGCCTTAGGAGGGTGGCCAAATTGGGTGAGATACTTATTGAATATCCGTTCATAGGCCACCAGACCAACGGAGGGCTGTTTCCTAGTCGCTATGAGGGCGGTTTGTCATTTCCATCCTGATTCCCAAACTGCGTGTCGGTCCGGGAGGTATCTCGACCTGGGGATCCAGCAAGCCCATGTTAGCTAGGTTCTTTTACCCTTCTACCATACTACAATCATACATGCCAAGACAGCCCGTTTATAGGGGTCCTTTCATATATATCCATACACATGCAGGCCGAGGTCTGTTTGACCCCCTTATTCCACACGCTTAAGCCTCCCCACCAACTACAAGGTGTTACAGACTCTAGGGGAGGTGGGACTTAATTAATAAAAGGTTGTTTCACCCGATCTCAAGTCATTTTTCACTAATATACCTAAATTTTCTTTCCAAAATTTCTTGAGTTGGTGATATTTTGCTTGGATAATGCGTATTGCATTTTTGTTCAATTAATTCTTGCAGCAAATTGTCGGAACCCCGATGGGGTCTCCTTTATCTGGTATCATGTTATTATTCCTTCGGGACCATCCCTGGACAATTTTCCAGGGATATATATA
>CAKNWU010241130.1:9774-26344 GCA_932072015.1 Andricus quercustozae | reverse complement strand
ATAAATCAAATCAGACCACAATATTTACCAGAGTAAACTTTAAATTTGATTTAACATCCAAGAGTTCCAGCCTATTCAACATTCTAAACTACAAATCTCACTTGTTTCCGATACTCGAAACTACGACACCGAATGTGACATACAATTCAAATTTGACCATTTCGATTTACCGCCATTTACCGAAAATATCGAAGCCATTTTGACTACAGCCACTGGCCACGCGGTAGAAAATTTATATTGTAACCGAATGTTGAATGAATTTAACCTAAAAGAAGAGAATTTTTAACCAGAAAAATAACCCCAAATCTTACCACTTTACAAGATTCCCCACTCGCGACAGGTAAATCCCGACAGGCGTGAGAAATGAGAAGTATCACTTCTAAGTTCCCACCTGTCAACTAAGGAACGCACAAAAAGAAATAGTAAATCCCTAACCACTCGCGGCACAAGCATGACAAGAAAAAGGTGCACCGAACACTTAGAGAACTGGCTGAGCGTTTTGGCGGTACTTATAAACTTTCTCGCTGATCAATTAACAAAGATCCGCCAAAACTCTCCGCCAGGAAGTAAAAATCCTACTTACTCCGTTATATTCAAATTTCCTTAAAAACCTTTCCGGTTCCTTAGACATTTCTGTTTATTTAATAGATTTCGCTATTGTCTATCTTTTCGACGTGTATCCTGACACGGGAAAAGGAACGAGAGTGATGAGACGCGAAACGCATAGTCGGCAGGTTCGCTTGGTGGCTTCGTTCCCGTCGTCCAATCGGGGCGTCGTATCCGTATGGCCCAGCGTTCTCCACCAATCACAGTTCCCCATGGTCCTTGATGACCGCCATCTTGCTGGAAGAATGTACCGATATCTCTGGAGCCAAAACAAAAGAAAACTTTGTTAATGAAGTTACCCATTGGTTCTGAGTGGAATTTCTCCTTTCAGTGACTTTTTCCACTCAGAACCCTTAAGTGGAGAAAGAAGAGAGTGAAAAAGATGGTGTTGGTTTCACCGGATCCCTGCTCCCTCAGTCATTTCCGGTGCTTTCGGTGTGGACATTCAGAACAGCAGGGGAGTAAGAGTGATGGCAGTTATTAATCCACTCTTTTCTTCGGTAGTTTAAGGTAAATTCATCCTGATTTCATTGACGTTAAACAGTACGTCAGTGCCCATGTGTCAGAAGAGGACAGAGTGTTTATACTATGTCTTCTTGTTGTCTTGTCTCGCCACGTCTTGTTGTTTCGATAGGCCAGTAGAGGACAGATTGTTCTTATGTACATTGCTCCCTCTCTTTCCATCCTATGAGTAGAACTAAACGGTATTACATGGCTCTGGTGTTGCGTTCAACGGAACTCAGCTGTATGGATGTCAAGATGCTGTCTACAATGTCGGTATAGCGGAACAATGGTCTGAATCCATAAGCCAGAAGAGGACCGTCTATACTCGAACGCGTTCCCTCTCTTTCTGGCTTACCATGGGAGGACTACTCTGGGGTTTTCTGACCGTGGTGAGGTGTTTGAAACTTATCTGACTCTCAGTTTCGCCCTCCGAAGACGTCTCGACGATAACGAAATGTACATAAAAAATATAAAACAAAAGGAACTGGTGTTAATAAATTCTGTCTACAATGAGTCGAAAGTCCCATTATGGAGTGTGACTCTCGTTCCCAATTCCCGAGCAAAGAGAGAGGATTATAATTTTGCGGTGCCGGTGGGAGAGGTTATATTGATATATTTTCAACTAGAGACAGGTAAAATTTACACTGTCACAATTTTTTGTGACGAACTTTTTCAAAACATATTATTGTTACCTTGTTCTGTACACATTAGACTTATATAACTACAATTATCAACAGTTTAATTTTATAACTGAGTTCATTAAAAGCGAAATTAGATGGTGCGGAAAATGTCTTAACTCGCACCGACCTCGGGGCGAGTTGTACCACTTTAGCGGAGTCAATAATTTTGAAATCTTGATTCAAATCTTCAATCATTTATCACAATACATACCTTTTTTAGAGAAATAGAACCTTTTTTTTCTTTTTTTTGTCCTGCTCTTTTACTTTTTTACTTATTTCTTGGTCTTCCTCTCTTATTCGTTTCTTTTTTCTGTGTCGCCTTTTTTGAGTTACAAAAGTCCTTTAAAATATTTTTTCCCGTCAGTTTCCGTTCTCTTTTTTCTTTTTTGGCTTTCAATTCGTCTCTGATAGGAGCATCAGTACAACATGCAAATAATACCACGAATTTTAGTGGTTCAACTCGCCCCATATGCAAGTGGCACAACCCGCCCTGACATGCGATTGACACTAAACAATATAGAATTTTGTTGATGCTAAAAATAAAACCTTAAATCCTTTAAGGGTGATATACTTAAAGGTATACTAAATCTAGCAGGTCGATCGTTTAAAATTAATATGGTTTACAGAGAGTTTGGGATCGAAAAATATAAACTTGTTAAAATTTACTTACGAGCCACGAAAACAAGTTTTTTTAGGATAACTTTGGACAATGCAACAGGTAAACAAAATACCTTCAGGGACAATTCAAGTTTCAAGTACTTCACTTTGAGTTAATTTGATGGGGCCTAATGACGAATACTTTAGAAGATAAACGTACTGGTTCAACTCTCTCCTATGCTCAACTCGCATCGGTCTCCCCTACACTAAATGGTATAGTTTTTCAAAATGTGAACCATCTGAATTGGCACAGTAACCAAGCCTTTTTTAAAACAATAAAACACACAATATCTCACAGTATCAGAAATATCGTGAACCGCTTTCTGAATAGCCGTTTTAAATTGCTATTTTTTATAAGTTGCTATTTTGTTCCAATGACAAAAAAAATTATCTCTACCAAATCTTAGCGAAAACGGTTAATATTAACACGTGCCTCAATGCACTAAAAGTTTCTTGTGCAATTAACATGGGGAAAAGTAGCGTCCAAATTCAAATGCTTGTATTTTCTTTATATTTCACAGGAATCCATTGGCTCTGTGCAATTGTGATCTTTCGACTATTTTAAAAAAATATATCTAAACGAAATTTTCTTTTCTTGAAAACTTACAAAATGGCGGACCCCTAAATTTGAACCAAAATTATAATTTGCACAATTGATAACAAAATCTCGTCTAATTTATACAAAAGGCAGATTTATTTATTAGAAAGCACATGACAATGAAAACTCAAAATTTTGAAAAAATTCAAGATGGCCACTAAATTATTTTGTTAACTCAGTATTTTCTTGTTTCTTGATCACTTGTTTTCAGGTTTCAATTGAAAGACTACATTATTGCCAAGAAACATATTTCGGGATATAACAAAGTCAAAATTTTGAAAAATTCAAAATGGCACTTTATGAAATACGCCTAAACTCGTATTTTAAAATCTTTTCGTTCTAAAATCTACAAATTTTGAGAAAAATCAATTATATTGTTACAAAGCTTATGTTTGGTAGTAGGTCTCGAAATTTTCACAAATGTAAAAATGGGTACTTTATTACTATTTTCAAAAATGTACGTAATGTTTATAAATTTAAACAAAATATGAAATATATAATAAGAAATTAAGTATACGTTATAAATTAGATTAAGAATAAATTTTCAAGTTACATTAAGAAATGACATTCCCAGTATAATTGCAGTTTTACGAACTTTTCGACAAAGTGGTTTTCTTCTCATCCGGGAAGCGACGGCGATAATCACTCACGACTTGTAGTAAATACTGCTTCTGTTCTTCGTTTTTTGTTAACAATTTCTTATAACCGGTCCTTAATTTCACCCCCCTCGCTCCTGTGTCGTTCAGAACCTTCATATTTTTTATTTCTGCAGACTTTGATGGTAATCTTCGAGCACTGCCTAGTCCACTGGATCTTGGCTAAGAAAGGAACTTAGAATCCCGAACCCTTCGAAGAAATTCATAATCTTGACTGAAATCATTTTCAGCTTGGTTGCGGCCGGTACTCTTGAATCGAAGAAAGACAACCCTACCGTTTCTGATGTCAAGTTCCAGAGATGACCACCACAGTTTTTCACAGCTACGCGGGATATATCGCAATCGATTTTCTCATATTCAGAGAGATTTCTTCGAAATTTAGGATCACGGTAAGGCGCTTGTAAAGGGTTAGATGCGCAGAACCAAGCCTCAAGGCACAAACGTATGATGAAACTACAAACATCCTGGCAGGCTGTCTTCTCAACTGCTGTTAGTTATAATTCGTCACCTTTTCCTTGACACCCTTGAGTGTCCTATGAACGTAATAATTTTATATTCCATGTCTAAACAGAGCTTTGATCAAGCCATCGCATGACTCCTAGAACCGTTTGAACAGTGGTAACATTGGTGCTGGTGACGTTCCAAACTTCACTTCGAAGACGCTTCTTAGGACTATCGCATAAATATAATGCCTGCACATGAAACAAGGAAGATCACGCTGCAGTTACTGTTCCAACAAGATGCAAGCACCATTCACCCATCCTGTATTCGATGCAGTCGAATCACAGCCTAGAGACCGAACTTGCCCGTCTAAATTCCATTCCTTTGAAGTTTCATATACGACATCAGCTTGCTCTTTACCTGTTCCTGTAGGCAATTTTTGAACGCCAAGATGTTTTTCAACATCTTTATAGGTTACTATAATTGGTAATCTGTCACCTTTTTTATTCACTGTTAACCCTGGAAATAGCTTTCCATCCCAGTGAGCAGTACATAACCCTGTCTGCGGCAAGGTATAGAAACGCCGCAGTATTGACGACTTTATGTTGATGTACGAGTCGCATAAGAGAATCTACACTATTTAGAACTGAGCAAGGTATAGCCAGAACCGTTCTTCGATGAAGACACTCTAAGCTTAGCAAGTCTCTACCCCCTTTATCTCGAGGGAGGTATATTCGAGAAACGGAAGACCTAGGATGATGACTTCGATGCATTGTCATCACCTTGCGTGTGCTTCGGTCGTTGCCTCAACTCATCGATGTTCCATTTGCTGCACCAAACGTGTAGAGCAGTATAGGAACGGCCAGCATGTTGTTCGCCTGGATCTTATTCCTTCCAGATAATTCGAAAGCCCAAATTTTTCTGAGAATTCTGCGATACCTTTTTTTAAGGGCCGTTTTGAACACACGCACATTGTAGGTTTGCTCTTAAGGTATTCCAAGAAATGTATATGTTTCTCCATCACCAAGATGTTGAATGGTATCGCAGGCACACTTGTCCAGTTCGAAGCTCATGCCAATCGCTTTAGAGTACCTATTCACCGCCTACACAAGGATGCTGAAGTTCTCTTTCCAGGAAGAAAGAGTTTAAGATCGTCCATGTATAAAAGGTGGTTGACCTTATATTATCTTCTGTTCAGCGGGCCACATAGGTATCCAATGCTTTTCCTTCGGAGCACAGTAGATAGAGGGAAGAGGGAGATGCAGAAAAGTATCGGACTCAGAGAGTCTCCTTGGAAGAACCCCCTCTTATATGTGACATAGCTGGTAGTCACTTGTCTTTTTTCAGAAGTTGTGACAAATCGTGTTCGCCACAATAGCATAAGCTCTTTCATGCATCTCACTATTCTTGCATGCGCCTCCAGGTACTCAAGGAGCTTAATAAGTAGCTCATGGCTCGTGTTATCGAATGCCCTACGGTAGTCAATTTAAGCCATGGACAGATTGTGTCCATACCAGATCGAGTCTTGGGTAATACATCTGTCAACTAACAGGTTCTCCCTGCAACCTGTCAGCCCTGTCTTACATCCACGTTGTTCAGCTATTGTACTCCATACCGGCTCAATAGATGTTAATATCCTCTAGTTGAGGATGCCAGTAAATAGCTTGTAGCTGGTGTTTAAACAAGCTATGGGCTTGTAGTTCTGTGGACTTGACATATCGCCTGTCTTAGGGATCAATACCGTGCTTCCTTCCACTAGCCACTGCGGGATGGGTTGTTTTCCGTTTAAGAATGTAGCATACTTCTCTAGCTTCTTTCACGTCCATGCATTTCTTCATGCAAGCTCTCGTGTTTCTATGACTTCTTATGTCTTTTCTGATTAAGTTCTCATTCACATTTTCCCGCATGTTTTGCTACCTTCCTTACGTGCACAGTTTCTTGTAATTCCCTTATCTCCATTCATCACCTAAAACTCGACCGAACTACCACCTTATGCGCGAAACTTATTTTGCGAGTCGAAATCATGTCCAAGTTAAGTAGCGATTAATCGGCTGGCGTTTTATGCTGAGAATGTCACCAGCCTTCAGTAACGTTGTATGTTATGTACGTTATGTATATATATATATATATATACAGGGTGTCACAGACTCAAGTGTCCGGACTTATAGAGGTGTATATAAATGAAAACAAAAATTGACAATTCCTTTTCCAAAAATCAGTTGAAGTTTTACTTTTTGAATCATATAATATTTAAGCTGGAGCAATCAGGAGCGCCATATAAGCAGTCGCGTGTGGAATTTTCGTTTTATTTTTGTTATATTTATACAAATATACACAATCTGCAATGAATCATAATTTGCAATAAATTTCATAAAAAGGTGTGGGAAGATTGGGTAAGATCTGCCTAGATTACATTCTCTTAATTCGTCTGGTATCATATTCTCAACGTCGCCGCTTATCATATTTATTTGAATCTCGAATTATTTCTGTATGTCTTATATCTTTCACGAATAATATCAATATACTCCAGTATTTCCAAAATATCACCATTTAATGCTGATAACACAATATATACTTGGCTTGGCGTGGGAATAAATTTACCATATTCTACTAGCAATCGAATTCCTTTATCGGCAGGAAAAACGTAACTTTGAAACTAGAATTGCCGGTTCTGATTTGTCTGGGGAGTAACCCGAATATATCCACGTTGTCGAAGTGCATATCCTAGTACTTCATGAGAAGGAGGCCTGTCCGGAGGAAACTTGGACCTAGCATGAATAGGAGGCTACTGAGGAGAAATCCAGTCCGGTGAATATTTTCTGGCACAAGAAAAAGAACCAGGATAGCGTTTGCCACTGAGATTCCATTCGGTCTCTAGTGAATCGTAATTGGCTAAAGCTTTAATAAAACTGTTTGGGAAGATTGGGTTATTTTTGCCTACTGGACAACTCCTTTTTTCATCTGCAGTCAAATTATTAACTGCGCCGCTTATTATGTTTATTTTTATTCGGGAATTATGTTCATATGTCCTATATATTCCATGAAGAGTCCCACTATAATCCAATATTGCAAAAACTTCACCACTGGATGTTGATAATGCAATATATTCTTGGTTTGTCCCAAGCACATAGTTCGTATGATCTATTCGCATTTGAATCGTTTGATATGCGGGAAAGACGTATCTTCGCAATTCAAATCGCTGGTTCTGATTTGTGCAAGGAATAAGCCGAACATAGCCAAGTTGTTCCATTGCACATCCAAGTACTTGAACAGAACGCTCCTGAGGTAAAGTCCGGTCAGGTGAATGTTGTCTGCCAGAAGAAGAAGAAACAGGGTTACGTTGGCTATTAGGATTGCATTCGGTCCTTAGTGAATCATAATTTGCTGAAGTTTTAATGAAATTTTTGGGGAAGATTGGTTGACGTTTACCTAGTGGACAATATCTCATTTCATCAGGGGTCATATTATAAACTTTGCCGCTCATCATATTTATTTTTAGTCTTGCATGAACTCTATTTGACGAATAGATACCACGAAGAACCCCGCTATGCTCTAATATTGCAAAAATGTCACAATTGGATGCTGATAATACAATATGTTCTTTGTTTTCCACGCGAAGATAGACACTTTCTTCTGTTCGCAATCTAATTGGATAAGCAGCAGGAAAAACGTATCTTCGAAATTCGAATCGCAGGTTCTGATTTGTGCGAGGAATGATCCGAATGTATCCAAGTTGTTCAAGTGCATATCCAAGTACTTTAGGAAAAGGCGGCCACCCAGGAGGTGACCTGGTTTCGGCATGAAGAGGAGGCTCCTGAGGAGAAGTCCGGTCAGGTGAATGTTATCTGTTGGAAGGAGAAAGACCAGGGTTACGTTTGCTGTTAGATTTCCATTCGGACTGGAGTGAATCGTTATTTCCTGAAGCTTTAATGAAATTTTGGGGGAAAATTGGGTGACGTTTGCCCACTGGACAATCTCGCACTTCGCCTGGGGTCAAATTATCAACGTTCCCGTTTATCATATTCACTTTAGTTCTCGATTTAGCACCATTTGTCCTATATATTCCAAGAAGAATCCCGCTATAATCTAATATTGCTAAAATGTCTCCATTAGGTGCTGATAATACAATATGTTCTTTGTTTGGCACGGGAATATAGCTCGCTTCTGGTCGCAATCTAATTGGATAACCAACAGGAAAAACGTATCGTCGAAATTCGAATGGTAGATTATGATTAGTGCGGGGAATAAGCCGAATGTATCCAAGTTGTCGCAGTGCATATCCAAGTACTTTAGGAGAAGGGGGTGACCTGGACTTTGCACGAAGAGGGTGAACCTCGGGAGCCTCAGGTACACGAAGAGAAGGAGAAGAGCGAAAGTGAACCGGGCGCGGAGTATCAAGGGAATCTCTGCTTGATTGCGAACTCAATTCTGCGAAAAGAAAGAGAGGATTCATGTTTCTTGTTGAACACATTTCAAAAAGAGCTTGAAACTTTATTTTTGTTTTTGTTATAAAATACATTAAAATAATAATAAGAGGATTCTTTGATGAAAAGTTGTGCCGGAGAACTGCAAAGTTGTAAATAATTGAGGCTCACTGTGTTTCAATTTAACACAACACATCGTTTTGTCTTTAATTGTGGAATTGGTTCTGTATTCGATTCGTTTTGCTAACCGTAAATTTTCCTCTATACGCGAAATGTCTATTTCTAAGAACTTCTTTGTACTGCTATGGCGGAATAAATGTTCTAAATAATAATTTGATTAACGCAAACTCAACTGTCGCTGATAAGTTAAATTTACTTGCAAAGCCTAATGGCGTACTTCAGGAAAAAAACATTGGGATGATAAAGAATGTAGAGTAAGGCGCCGTAAGCTTAGCTAATCTTTAAATGTCTTTAAAAGGTCGGTTAGTGCCGATTCAAAGGGGCAAAATGGCCCCTTTTACGTTACGTGATTCCAAGAAGGGGAACTACGAATCTTCACAGTTGAATTTACTAGCGGCTTTCAATAATCCTAAGGATTTTTGGACAGCGGTCAATAGATTGAGGTTGTGGTCCACTTCGACTAACAATATAAGCATGCATGTGAGGAAACACTTTCTTTTTTCTCTTTATACGATTGAGGCTCCTCTTCGCATACAGTTGATTGTAAACGAACACCGTTTTTTGAACTTCGATTAATGAAATTAAAGCCTCTTTATAAAAATGTAAATGTAAAAATGCGTCGGGCGAGGATGGGATTCCCAATGAATTTTTGAAAAACCTTTCAGAAAATTGGGTACCGTACATAGAGCGCCTCTTCGGCGAGATATAAACTGAGGACAGAGTTTCATCTAGCTGGGTTGAAATGCATGTATTTATGTTTTATAAAAAGAACTATAAATCTGATCCACATAATTACCGGGGAATTGTCCTTGTAAATACACTTAGAAATATGTTGAAAATGCAACCACTTTTCAACCATTTTTGTGGTTGAAAATGCAAATAAGACATTTGCGCATACACAATGCGCCCTGATTCTTCTGGCCAGGCCAGACCCCAAGGAGACAAAATCCCACGAGGAGTTATTTCGTACGTTTGTATCGTGAGATCCATGAAATTAATAAAGGTACTAACTGCTGCATCCTTCTTCAGGTTATGTTTACAAAAACGAGTGTTGAAAAGTTTGTCTGATGGGGCGCGCAACTCATTATGGTAATATAATTCCAACGGACCTTTTGTTTTTCTTCTTTAAAGCTGCTTATTTTCCTAAATATTATATGCACTTTGTTAATCTCATGGATCACACGATAAAAACGTACGAAATAACTCACTGATTCCTTATATAAATTATTTCAGTACAGTTAGTTAATTTTAAAGCACAGTATTTTTCAGGTATCTTCATGGGTTTTCTTTGTGATTTTTGAAAAATTATAATTGCCTTGTAATTCACTAATTGTGTCGAATAACAATTTTTTCTCTTTACTGAAATTTCAATTACATGTGGTTGAAATTTCAACCACATGGGTGAAATTTCAATTACACGTGTAGTAATTTATCATTCACAAGTAGCTGAAATTTCAACAAAGGTAATTGTGTAAAACTTCAAGCACATGTGGTTGAAAATTCAAGCAGATATTTCTAACAGTGTAGTATTGCTCAGATCTTCTCTCAGATTCTGCTGACAGGGCTGACTGCGTGGGTTAACGAGGTAAACATTCTCCCAGAAAATCGGGCCGGTTTCGGGCCTGGAAGAAGTTGTAAGAACCATATTTTTACCCTTAATTCTTCAATTCAGATTCAGTTGTCTATCCCAAAGCGAAGAATTTTTGCTCTTTATATAGATTTCAAAAACATTTCTGGCTCAGTAAACCACTGTCATCTATGGCGCAAACTTCTAAGGATAGGCATGTCCACTAAACTTATACCAATTATGAAAAATCTCTATGATAACGCTAACATGTACATTCGTACTTACGAGGGTCTGACTTCGTCCGTTAAAGAAACTTGTTTGGTGCTTCAAGGAGAGATCCTTAGTCCTATCCTTTTTGCGCTTTTCATATATGATCTAGAACAGTACCTAAGAAATTACGGTATGCATGGAATTTCAATAGATCACTTATGAGACGGTCTTATTATATCGGTCAGCGAAGCAAAATCCAAAGTTATGGTATATCGCAAAGTTGCATTGTACGTCCCTCAGATTTTACAAATTAGAGCATTCGTTTATTTATTCAAATGAGGAGCAAATAGCCCAATTACAGATGTAAGCAACAAAGAGTTTTTAATTTCCAGTTCGTCTAAACCTATACTAAATATAATCTTAACCCAAACTTAAGAAAAATCGACTAGAATGTGCGATCTGACACTAGCGTAGAAACGAGAGTAGAAAGGGCCGAAAACAGTAAGCCCTTCCTTATCAAAATAATTTGTAATTTTAGTCATTCGAGATATTGGTGAATGTTCGCCGAAACTAGATCTGAATTTATATAAATGAAATGTATGAGATTGATCAGTAGAGCTTCGCAGGGATCGACCTGGTACATGTAAGTGTACACTTTCAAGTAATTGAGGACAGGTAATATTTCTATTGACTAGCTTGCACATAAGTAGAATATCTTGCGCTTTTCGATGTGATTTCAAAGAGCTGATATTTAAAGCAGCAGCAGCACTATGCGAATAATCGTGCGACAATCGTGACTTAGGAAGACCTAACTTAATTGCCGCCCATTATAATCTACTTCATTCTATTCTGCTGTTTATACTGGCTCCATATGATTACTTTTTGTTTCTATTTGTATCTCATATTGTAACTCATTTGTATCTATCTTAGGTCGAAAAACAAATTCATGAATAAATAAAATAGAATTCTGAATTCGTTAAAAATCACCTGGAAGTATTATAAAGTTCATCGAATTCTTCTCAATACTTTTAAATTCAAAAGAATATAATTCTTATTATTAATACACGTCAGTCACTCCTAGATAATTATAGTACCATTTTGGTTTAGAAATTATTATGATGTCAAAGAACTGTATTTAAAAATGAAATGTCATTTGCTCGTAAGGCCAACTGCTTTATGGAAAATAAAATAACTAATTTCTTTGTTTTCTACTATCTCGTCAAAACTACATCTTTATTGGTTGAGAATGATCTTGTTGTTTTAAATTGACTTTTTCAGTTTGATGATTCAACTATCCTCGAATAAATTCGTCTTTGTTGGTTGAAAATTCAATTATTTGGTTAAAAATTTTATTATAGTGCTGAAAAGTAATTTCTTTGTTGTAAGCTTAGTAGCATATTATGCACAAAAGGGAAGAACAGGGACATTATTGATGCATGTATATTTTCAGTGAAAGATGTAGGGGCCGACCTCAAGTGCAGATTTTCAAGTTTGTAGGTATGTAATGGCCATTATATGTCTATGACGTCATAATTTTTGACGACATAAATATACAAATGGCCATTATATGAATAGAAGCTGAAAGTGAGACTTTATGTTCTCTCCTCAGGCCTCACAAATGGCCGTATTCATGCATGTATTGTATAAAAGATAATAAAAGTGATAGATATATTATATTAGTATATTCACCAATAGAATTAAAGATGACGGCCAGAGTGAAAACGAAAATATAGACCATCCTCATTTCTGCAAAGTAGAGGAAAAACGGATTAATTCTTGAATGAAAAACTGTTTAACAAATGTAACTAAAGAATATTCTATTGCATCATCACAGTACACACATATACGTAAGTAGTTGTTATCTTACCTATATGTGAGATGACGACGTTATTAGTTTCAAGATTGTCCTTCAGAGATAAGTATATCACTTTACATCTTTTATTATGATCATTATAATTATTACATTTTCATCTCAACTGAAAGGTATTATTATCAGTATAGTTGGTTATAATCTATGTATGTAACAACAACAAAAAGACGAACAGGAAAGTTCTTTGAATCATTTAAAACTGCCGAGAAAGGTAAATGTGAAATGAAGAACAAATAATAACGTGACAAAATATGTGTTATTTATTTTTTACTCTCCAAATCAAAGCAAATATTCTAACTGAAAAAGAATTAAAAATTACAGTTTTTAGGTTTTTTTCCTTGAATTAAAAAATAAATTATACACGTAATAAGTGTGCGTAAAGCACAATAACCTACTGTAACACATAAGATTTAAAAAGATGCGTACCTTAGTTCACTTTTGAAATAAAACTACTAAAGGCTTTATTTTATTTAAAATCCTGTTCAAACATAAAAAATTGATTTTTATAAAGAAAACAGCGCGCAGTATGTAAAAATATTGAAAAGGAAAATCTTTAAAAAAAGGTACCGAGCTAGGATCGCGTGACTTTTTTGATTTATTTAAAAAAAATCGACTTCTTGAAGGTTTAAGTTGGAATACTTTGTCAAAAATTAATTTTAATTATCAAAAATCCAGGTGTTTGGTTACAAATCAATCATTTTTTAATTAAAATTTTAACCGTTTTTTTCTAAATTTATATTTTTTGTTTTAAATTCTTCTTTTTGGTAGTAAACTAATCTTCTTGATTAAAAACTCGAATACACGCTCAAAAGTTTAACTACTTTTTTGAAATTTCATTTTATCAATTGTGTATAAAATTCTAGTTTTTTTGAATCTCTGACACCTTGTGTGTCGATAAATATTCAGTGTTTTTTTTACTTCAGAACCGATACCCTAATATGCGTTGTCGATAGTTGTTTCTTGGATCGATTTCTTTGAGATAAGAAAATACAGATTAATGATCGACGCAGTCAGAGAGATTCGAAAAAACTGGAATTTTCTGCGTCATTTCTAGAGCAAGAGGAAAGTAATAATAATTTTTTAAATACTGGCAAATTGTCTTTTTAAAAAACTTCATCTCTGAACATTTATTGTCTACAGTCAATAATTCCAAAAAATTATACATTTTTACGATTTTCAGCGTACAAAAATTGTTTCATGAATCAAAATTGCTTACATCATTGCCAAATATCCTAAACAAACAAATATTACTCATAACATTCATTGATTATGTAATTATTTCCAGAAAATGATAACTTTTAACGATTGATAGAACAAAATGTTTTGCAGTAAAAACTCTGGAATCAATTTTGTTGCAGCGAATTTTAAGAGGGGGTTCCATCTCGCTTGGAGTTAGGCCACGAAACTGTAAAAGCAATTGACAGCACGTGAAGTTTCGCACCCAAAGTCCGAGAGAAACGATACCTTGTGTAGTGGTACCATTTACACTACCAAGACTAAGTTTTGTTGCAGGGAAATGGTACCCCGAAAGAAGAATTAGATTCACACTTTGCTTTTTCTGTGTTTATTCAAACAAAAATAATCGTTTAAACAATTTCAAATGAAGTAAAAATACTTGAAAACTTCTAACTTTATGAATAAAAATAATTCATGTCTAAAAGTGTGAAGAAAAGCGATTGTGGCATGAATTCTACACAAAACTACTGTTTTTCATTTTTTGGGACATTTTCCGGGCACAAGGTTTGAAGTTATTGTGTCAAAATTACTCTTTAAATATTCATTAAGGGCTGACTAAACATCACCATTGGGTGCTGATAATACAATACGTCCTCGGTTTGGCACGGACACATATGTGTTGCGTTCTACTGGCAAGATAATTAGTTTATCGTTAGGTAAAACATATCTTCGATATTCGAATCGCCGGTTCCGATTTTTGCGGGGAGCAAGCCGAACATATCCAAGTTGTTCTAGTGCGTACCCAAGTCATTTTTGGTTAATTTCAGTCACATTTTGGGTTAGAAATTATTACAATGTCAAGAAACTGTATTTAAAACGAAACCTCATTTCAGAACCTATTTTACAGGGTGACAAATGGGAAGCTGTGAAAACTAATTGATTAATATTTTTGAATAGGTACGTAAATAAAAAGAATGGAATGATTAATAAGTAGTGGTTTAATTAAGGAGCACATTTGCATGATTTTAAAAGTTTTATACATATATTTTAGAAACGAACAACTTGAAAATACCGAAAGTTCGTCTGGGGAAATAGGGGAGACCGGGGCGAGTTGAACCACTTTTCATTGTTCGATTTTTTATATGTTGTGAGAGCATTTCCCAGCCTGTTGGGAAACCTCATCATTAGGAGGTGAAAAGGAGCAAGGTAAAAATACGTGTGTACGGCCTACCTCCACCCAGTCCTAGTGACGGCAAGCCCGATGATGAATTTGAAAGGAACTCCTCGATCATTCGAAGAGTCCCAATGACACAAACTGAATTTAATCTCGATATTTCATTACCTAAATGACATCATGACATAAAATCTTGTAGGGTGAGGGTTTTCCTAACCAATAAATCAAATCAGACCACAATATTTACCAGAGTAAACTTTAAATTTGATTTAACATCCAAGAGTTCCAGCCTATTCAACATTCTAAACTACAAATCTCACTTGTTTCCGATACTCGAAACTACGACACCGAATGTGACATACAATTCAAATTTGACCATTTCGATTTACCGCCATTTACTGAAAATAAGGACGCCATTTTGACTACAGCCACTGGCCACGCGGTACAAAATTTATATTGTAACCGAATGTTGAATGAATTTAACCTAAAAGAAGAGAATTTTTAACCAGAAAAATAACGCCAAATCATACCACTTTACAAGAATTCATGGCCGATTCCCCTATAAAATTATTTTTACAAAACTAGCACCGACCATCAAACATAAAGCGGACACCATTCTTTCCCCACGATCATTCCGAAAAAAAAGCTTTTATTCCGGTAAAGAAAATTCCCCACTCGCGACAGGTAAATCCCGACAGGCGTGATAAATGAGAAGTATCACTTCTAAGTTCTCACCTGTCAACTAAGGAACGCACAAAAAGAAATAGTAAATCCCTAACCACTCGCGGCACACGCGTGACAAGAAAAAGGTGCACCGAACACTTAGAGAACTGGCTGAGCGTTTTGGCGGTACTTATGAACTTCCTCTCTTATCAATTAAGAAAGATCCGCCAAAACTCTCCGCCAGGAAGTAAAAATCCTACTTACTCCGTGATATTCAAATTTCCTTAAAAACCTTTCCGGTTCCTTAGATATTTCTGTTTATTTAATAGATTTCGCTATTGTCTATCTTTTCGACGTGTATCCTAACACGGGAAAGGGAACGAGACTGATGAGACGCGAAACGCATAGGATCCCGGCTCCCTCTGTCATTTCCGGTGCTTCCGGTGTGGACATTCAGAACAGCAGGGGAGCATGAGTGATGGCAGTTATTAATCCACTCTTTCCTACCGTAGTTTAAGGTAAAATCATCCTGATTTCATTGACGTAAAACAGTACGTCAGTGCCCATGTGCCAGAAGAGGGCAGAGTGTTTATATTCAATCTTCTTGTTGTCTTGTCTCGCCACGTCTTGTTGTTTCGATAGGCCAGTAGAGGGCAGATTGTTCGTACGTTGTCTCTCTCTCTTTCCATCCTATGAGTATAACCAAACGGTATTACATTCCTTTGGTGTTGGGTTCAACGGAACTCAGCAGTCTGGATGTCAAGATGCTGTCTACAATGTCGGTATGGCGGAACCATGGTCTGAATCCACAAGCCAGAAGACTGGAATTTTGGAAAACCTACTTTCAAGTTCAGTCGTAGGTCAAATAACCTTCTTTTTTCAAGTTGAAAGTACTCATTTTAGAATACAGGTAAATATCCGGAGAGTTTCTAAGTTATAAAATATCGTTTAGACGCGCCTACCTGAGCTCTTCGGTGGCCTGGCCCTATAGACAGATGTTCGAATCCCTTTGATTACTAAGAAATTTAAGTTTAATGAAGCCCATTTTCTTTCCAAAAATGTATCTCGTATTTTGTTTAAATTTATAAGCATAGCGTAACTTTTTAAAAATAGTAATGAAGTAGCTATGTTTGACATTAGTGAAAGTTTCGACACCTGCTTACA
>CAKNWU010241118.1:969-14187 GCA_932072015.1 Andricus quercustozae | reverse complement strand
ATACGCCTATAGGGTAGCTACGACAGCGCCACCAATTTGGAACTATTGAGAAGAAATTCGAATTTCAATTCAATATTAACGAAAAATCTTATAGAAAGCAATTAATTTTAAACCAAAGATTAATATTTTTGATTAAAATGAATTGATATTCACTGCTTTTTTTCATAAAAATTGCCCAAATAATTTCGAGATACCCAATTGTTTGCGTGTCAGATGGCGCTGTTGTCAAAATCACAGAGGTAGCCTACAGGCGTATTGTCTGAATTTTACTTACGGATTCCATTGTTGATGGGAAAATCGGGATGCTAAATCGACACCTTGCCTCTTTCCCTTCTTTCCTGAAAAGGTGAGAAATTTAACCGAGTGAGAGAGGAGTGGGGGGAGAATCACATTGACTCAGATCAGCTCCGGGCAGTCTCTTTACGGGACCGAGTTCGAGCGTTTTTCTGACCGCGGGACTGAGTTCGAGTGTAGCCGAGTTCGAGTACGGCCGCTCTCCTCAATCTGACCGCGGGACTGAGTTCGAGTGCACCGTCTTTAAGTACCCATGTCACCAGATAAAGAGACGCCCACTATTGCTAAGGTTGATTCACTCAGGGGTGAACACACCACATACGAAAAGTAGCGGCCGCTACCTAATTCAGTGGGTGGATATTAAAAGGATAGGTGGGTGGAGGTGGTTGGGGATGAATAGTGTCATAAAATGCATATTTCATTGAATATAAAACTTTAAACACTATAATATCACACATAAATGTAAAGGAAAACGGTTTTTTATAAGCAAGCCACTCCTGGATTAATTCATACAAGATTCACGCCGAATTAATGTAACTGTACAATTTTCGGCAAACTTACACGTAAAGTAGTAGCATGTAGATTAAATGACAATATACAAGCCCTCTATATAAATAGGCAGATTTCATTATCTTTCAACAAAAAATGTATCAAACGTAATGTCTCTAGACAATATGGAACAAAGGAAATGAGCTTTTGAATGAGACATATTTATTTTCAATCTCATATATAATCTCGTCACACTAAAGTTCATAAGTTCAGACAGGTATGAGATTGTCAAAAAAAAGTAAGTGGGTAGGCCCTGCCCTCATCTAAACTTGGCGAGTGACATAAGCACACGTGTTATATTTTTTATTTGAACATCAAATACACCTACTTCCGGTTACTATCTGAATATGAGTATAGTCCCAATTAGTTCATTGTAGGTCCCACTAGCATCCCCCACTCAAACCCAAAAATACTAATTTTGACCTCAAGTTAGAAAAATGAGAATACCTTCTAAACTAGAACCGGCCATAGGCGCCCTTTTCAGGCAGACGCCTACATATAAATAAAAACTTATTCATTTCCTTAATGCCAGATAATGTATTGTTGCTCATTGTTATTAACATCATAATATGAGTAATAATATGTATTAGTCACAAAAAATTCTGAAAAATAAATTAAGTAATACAAAAAACTAAGATCGGTGAAAGTAATGAAAGCGATTTTCATGGAAAATTTGAAACTGCGCTTACGAGGAAACATTATAGGAAAATCAGTATACGCCTATAATGATTTTCAAATAATGAATTTCCAATAATTCTCTTGATGGCTTTAAAATCGTTGGAAATTTCCTTAAAATCCCTTAATACATTTCAAAATATATTTAAATCCATTGCAAAATCTTTGAAATTTCTGAACATCCGTTGAAATGCCTTGAAATCGTTCACCCACATTTAAATTCCTTTGAAATCTTTGACATAGTTAGAAATCTATAAAAATCATTGATAATCCCATGAATATAAATTAAAATTAACTTATTCATTAAAGTTGTAAAAAAAAACCGTGAAGTCCCTCAAAATCTTTGAAATGCTTAGAGGCTCAACAAAATCGTTCAAATATGGTGAAATTCTTTAAAATACCTTAATATCCCTTCAAATTTCATTTTATTTATTTTCAAAATTTTTCTAGAAATCTTTGAAAATCAAACCCAAAATCTTTGGAAATGCTAAAAAACGCGTTGAAATCCCTTGAAGTTTTTGAAATCTCTTGACAGTTAGGTATCGACGACCTCGCACCAATAATTCGTGGTTTCAAGTTTCACACATCATCGTTTAGGTTGCAGCGTGTAAGATCCTAGTGAGAAAGGGGGAGTTTGAGAGAGTGGGGGTGAGGGAGAAAAGTCGAAATAGCGATTCAGAAAGAAATACATGTATACGATGAAATGTCTATTTAATAAAAATAATCGGATTTTCTTTAAAAAATTTAACGCAAAAATATAGATGCTGTCGAAGTTGCCATTTCTTTTGAGAAACAGTTTATAATTGTGCAAATTTGTAAATGATCTGAACAAAGTATTGTTATAAAGATATGTAACTTCTAAAATGTTTATCAGTCCAATGCGTCCCTAATTGAGACTGCAATTGTAGCTGTAGATCTATAAACCTAATTCATCTGAAATGTGGTAGGTTCTACACTTCAAGCAGAAATTGAAAAAATTTGAGGAAATTGAGTGACACATACTTTTCATAACATAAATGAATGATAAAAAAAAAATAAAAGAGTGTTTAAATAAAAATTAATATGCATGTTCGTACAATCGCGGTAGACAACTGTCTTATCTACGCCTTTTTAGATAGAATACTCCACTATTTCGATGGACCGCCAGTCGCGTTCTTACTACTCTTTAGATAAGGTATAAAAAACTAGACAAAAGGCTTCTTCGTTTAGTCTCAGTTTATGAAGTCCGATTTACCAATGATTTTCAAGGGTCTTAAAGTTTCGTATTGTAACTGAAGAGCACATTTCCAAAACGTCTTATATCCGGTAAAGGGAAAGTGTTCTTTAATTGTTATTGTACATGTATTTGCCATTGATATTTTTTGCCTTTAAAATAGAAATACCCTCACTTAATTGCGGTATTCGTGACATCGAAATAGCGCTTAGCTTTAGTGCTGATGTTTCAAGGACGTGCAAAAGCTCGACCCGCGCAAGCAAGGCGCAAGGCGCGAGCCGCAAAAAGCACGCGGGCCGACAAAAGCTCGGGGACTTAAAATAGCTAGAAGAAAGAACAAACTTTTCGGGCCGACAAAGGCTTGGAACCGAAAGAAGCTCGTAAGGCTTACAAAATAAATGAGGAATAGTAAGAGAATTATTATTGATATTAACAGGAATTTATACTTCAAAAATAATTATACCTTTCAATTTCCATTCGATTTGAAAAGTTTGTTGCTCGAAATTGAATGAAATTTAATATAAAGAAGAGCTCTTGAAGCAAAATTTCAAATTTATATTATTTTTTTTTTTTTCTTTTACGTGAAATTGGTAAAAAGTCATGTTAGAAAGAAAGCGTTTTCCTTTGTATCAACGACTCGCATACATTAAAAATCGGTTTAAATCAATACAATAATATTCGATCGAGTAAAGTGATTAAAAATTGTGGTGCAGAGATTGTGTCGATCCGCGAGCTTTTTTCGGTTTCCGAGCTGTGAGCCTGTTCGACCCGCATACAAAAAGTTCACGCGAGTTGGGTTAAGCTCGCGAGCTTTTGCACACCCCTATGATTTTTTGATAAGTAATAACTAGACCTACTATTCTTTGGTAAATTACTGTTGAAAGTTTTATACTGATGATCCTGGTCGAGCCTAGATGCATGTCTCTTCAAAACAGCTTCATGTGTGTGATTATCTTCCTGAAATAAAAAAGCAATAAAACTGTTTGAAATATTTAAAAACGTAAGATGTTGATGCAATATTATTTATTGGAAGTTTATTCAGTTATATGCTTCGTAAGAATATGAAAAGGTTCGTAATTTTTCGTAGCAGTAACGTAAACCGACCAGGATAAAAAAAATGGTTCCGGTTGATTAATTTGAAATGTATATATTAAAATTAATCAGCCGATTAAATTCAAATCTATAGCTTATACGTATTTAAATTAAATCGTTTAATCTTTTAAGCACTTTATATTTATGTTGAAGTCCAAAAACTTAGCTTCGTTTAATGTTGCGGATGATCGAGAAATGTCAAGCATCAAAGACAAAACGAGAGATACATTAGTACCATTCGTTAGAAGCCTCTCTAATTTGTTTTAAACAATAGGAAAATGCAAATATTGAACGTAATCTGTTTGCATTACTCTTACGTGAGTAAAATATGAGAAATATTTGCATGTTCCTATTACTTCCAGCAAATCAGAGGGGCCTCGAAAGTCAAAACCCAGTCTTGGGCTTGTCTCGCAGGCTTGAATTTTCACTACCGCATGTGCGAACGACTACCATTTAACCATTCAATGAAAATCTCTAAGACGACAGCTTCCTTAACCCTTCCCAGCAGAAATCTTTTGCCTGAAAGCAGGTCAAAATAATGCATTACATTTTTTTTAGTTTTCCACTTAGCGACATAAAAATATAATATTTCGAAGCTGAAAGTTTGGATGATTTCCTGCGTATTTAATTTGTTCAGAAAAGTTTATTAATTAGTCCTACAATCATCCTACGACAGCTTTAATTTATTCGCACTTCCCAGACGGTCTGATCGGTGGAGGAAAGATGCAAATCTGTGATACGAGACTGTCTCGAAATCGTATAGAAAAATCTCGGGTTCTCTCGTATCGATATCGTTTTCTGATACTCTAGTCTCGGTTTTGTCTCGTATAGTTTTGATATCGGAGAACCGATATGTCGCTCGTATCGTCTCGGGATTCTGAGACTAGACAGCCAGATAGTGGTTTCCTACGGAACAACAGTAGGAGGGGAACGGCGACGAGTATTAACTACCTGAGTACCAAGAACCTTTCTTTATTGTGATTTAAAGTTCTGACTGAACGTTCGAATAACGAAATATATTTTCCCAATTTAGTATAAGTTTCTTTTATAACTGCATTATTTTCAATGTAATCAACCATTATATATTTGCACTGCTTCTAAATTAGAAAGCAATTAATAAAAAATTTTGTTCATTTTAACGTTAAGAACCTCAAGCAAGTATTTCCTTTTAGATTTTTAAGCTTCAAAACTTTTACAATTCCTACTTGTCTTTTAAACTAACTCAAATTTTGCTTACAAATTTTAAAAAACATTTAAAAATTACAAAAATTGAATATTTGAAGGTGTTTCAATAAAAAATACAACTTTTTATTGTAGTAGAAGGGTGGCAGTACAGTATAATCAGAGAAAAGATTGAGTTGATTCAACAAAACGGTTTGTTCAAACTACTTTGTTTGTTGTAACTAAAAAATTTGGTCAGCGCAAATAAACCTTTGGTTATTTTTAAGAAACACAACGAATTAATTTGGTCAATTCAAAGTAATGATTTAGTTGAGCATGTTTAGTTGATTCAACCAAATAAATGTGTTGAGCGGAATATATTATTTATTAGAAAATGATTTAGTGAAAGTAACGAAGTAATTTGGTTGATTTGGTACCATGTGTCGTGAATTTCTGAAAAAATAAGTGATACGAACTGGACACTAATAGCAAATTCGGTTATCCTGCACTGGTGCACTCTAGTCTAGAGCACTCTGAACTGCTTTGAAGAAGGAAGAAGGTGAGAAGATGTAAGAAGGAGTAGGTTGGAGTGCTCTGGAGTGTACCAGTGCAGGATAACCGAATTCGCTGTGAGAGTGTCAACTTTATTAAAGATCTGGGTCCTACAACTGTATGCAGAAGATTTTGAACGTAAGTGCAACCTTTAGTTCGTAGGGTTCACACCGGTGCAGTCAAACTAACTTCAAAATACACAAGTAATGAAAGAGACCCACACAAATGTATGGATCAACCAAAATATTTGGTTGGATCAACCAACATATTTGATTGGATCAAACAAAATATTTGGTAGGATCGACCAAAATATTTATTATAATCAACCAAACTTTATTAACCAAAAAATTTGTTCGAATCAACCAAACATTTGATTGACCATGTAACAATGTATTTGTTTGTTTGATCTAACCAAATTTATGTTTGATCAACTAAACTTTTTTCTGGGTATGCTGGATGACCAACAACATTGTACGTTTTTGAAACAACGAAAAAAGATTCTGAAAAATCGAAATCATCATTAAAAGATGAAGAAAGTATTACAAAAAGTTATCCACGTCCCATGAAGTGGATGTTGAAGTTGACAATCTCAAAGTGATACTAACCTAAAATTGGAGCAGGTTCGACTGCAGATTGCGATAACAAATTTCATGTTTCAGTAAAAAACAAAAACGAAAAAAATAGTCCCGAGATATGAACCTTGTGCATACGCGTGAAGCAAGTTTGATGTCCAAAACTGAGCTAATTTCGAGAAAGCATTTATTTATTATGAATTTTTTTTCCGTGAAATGTTCATTTTTCTTTTTTGATAATTAAAAATTTTACAATTATCTGATTATATTTGTCTATATATTTTTCAATATTTGTGTAGTTAATATTAAAATAATAAATTGAAAAAATTAAAAGGAACTAAATTGTATAAGGTTGCCACTAAAACATATTTTCTGATAATAAACCATTATACATATTAAAATAAGTACAATATAGTATTGGGAAAAACGTCTTCTTTAAAGAAAGGACTAATCAATTTTATAAAAGGGAAAGTTTTTCAATTTGAGGGGCAAAATAATTTCTCATACAGAATACACATTTCGAATAACTATTTATTTGTTACAAGTTTTTCAACACTTACATTCTAGATAGAAAGATATTCTGAGATTATACTTTGAAATCAAAATGATAATACTTAATATCCTGGTCCTCATATATGAGAATCAGGATAATATACAGATAGGACAATAGTTTGCAGCAACCTTGCCTAAAGTTTGCGGTGCAAGGTTCCGATGTTTCCACCGGAAGGTTTAGACAAGCTTTCCGCAAGTAAGACAATGTCCGCCTTACGGCAAAATTGCCAAGCAAACTTAAGGGATACTTGCATCGTAAGTTTGAGGGAAGCTTTTGAGGCAAACTTGAGGGGAACTTGCATCGTAAGTTTGAGAAAAGCCTGCGGGGCAAACTTAAGGGAAACTTGCATCGTAAGTTTCAGGAAAGCCTGCGGTGCAAACTTGAGCAAAACTTGATGGGAAGCTTGCGAGACAAGCTTGAACGAAACATGCATCAAAACATTTAGATAAAGTTCAGGGAGCTGACTTTTTCAATTCCCTTGAAACCTTTCAAAATTCTTGAAAAGCTTCTAAACATTTTGTTCGCTATCTTCAAAAATTTAATTTTTGTTTAGATTGGATTGAGATCTTTTCAAGTTTTAAATTATACTTGAAACATTATAAAACTTTTAAATAACTCATAAACTTACATCAATTATAACATAAATAAATAAGCTAATTCAATAATATTTTTTAAAGAAATTATTATCATTCATAATAATAATTTCTTGCTAAACAATTATTGAATTAGAAATAATACAGACCTTATAAAATTAAAGGTCAAAGTTGGTCAAACAATGCTGGATAACGAACTCGATTTTTCTTCTTGGTCCCTTAAACTGAGAGCATTAGTTCCGCATGTGGTCAGTTATGCAGCGCTGGTGCTACTCTTTCTCGCAATTGAGATGCTTATGATAGATTGATAGATTCTGGTATATCAGACGCATCGAGTTGATTGTTTGAGAAGTTTTGCGCTCTGTAACACCATGTCACAGAGCTCAATCCCAGTTTCCTGTCCAGCAGGAAGTAGCAGTACCAGCGAAGTTTCCATCAACAAGATGGAAGAAGAAGACATCGAAAGCAGCTACTCCGTCATTCCCTCAAGGAGTAAAAAGCGTAAGCTCGCCAAGCCGTCGGATGACGCTTTGGTGAGCGCCAGCAGTGGCCAATTTTCGGTCACCTCAGTCGGAGGAAAGAGTAAGACGTCAACAACGTCGCTCGTAAGTATGGCATTGTCAAATACAAAAGCAGTCCCTGACACGTGAACCTCTAATAATAATAAAACATCTACAGGGCCGAAAAAATACCCCCAATCAATATTATCGTAATATTATAGACGTATATTCTGTTCGCGAGTCTTACATCGAGGACTATCGCAAAATTATCTCCAATTTAGAGCAGTAAGGCTTTCAATATTATCTATATAAAATCATTGACTCTCCACCTATCAAACTAGTTGTCAGAAATATCCCCATCGCGTACCCAGAAGATTTAATAAATTCTGAACTTAAAGAGGAAGGGTTCGCAATTACGTCAGTTGCTCGCATGAGGAACCGACAAACAAAGAAAGCCTTACCAACGCTTCTGGTAACGGTCCCTAATACCCCTCAAGCAAAAGAGTTTCTTAAACTTCTAAGGAAACTTCCCAGTGCTTTAAGTGCCAAAGATTCTATCATGTCTCAGACGTGTGCCACGCCACTTCACACTGTGTGAAGTGCGGTGGCGCGCATCAGAGTTCCTTATGCAAAAAAGATCCCGAATCGCCGGCTACTTGCGCTAACTGTGCTGGAGACTATCCCGCTAATTAAAGAGGTTGTTCCGCTTTTAGGAAAGCCTCCAGAAAACCCACAATTAATAAATCAAAACCTAATTATTCGCGGAAAGAAACGGTTCCTATTAAATCGGCTGTACAGGCAGCACCAAAAGAAAATCCTACACATGAAAACATCTCACCAGCTGGTGCCCAGCCACAGAAAAAATTACCACTTTACAGCGCTACAGTCGCCTCTATTTCAGAAGCACACATGATCAAACCTAAAACTACGCAACCACCCAAAACAGCGAAAATTACTCGCTCTAAAACGCCTGTCGCCAAGAGAAATCTCGGCTCACAAATTAAAATTACTCCAACTATTTTCCCCATTAAAAATACACCCTCTCGGGATATCAGAATAAATCTTGTAAATCTATTTTAAAAAAACAACCTTAACTACTGATATACGGGGGTTTCTCGTGTCGCTGTTTAGATATACGAAGTTAAATTTGTAAAATTCAAGATGGCGGATCCAATATGGCGGACGAACTTTTCAAAAATCAACGAAACCATACAAAATTTGGTATACCTGGTTTTTTTGAGTTACTGATCATGAATCCGGAGTCAAATTTGCAAAATTAAAGATGACAGATTCAAAATAACTAGAAATTACAAATACGAAATATTTTTGATCTGTAAATTCACGAATTTATACCAGGAAAAGCGTGTTTAGATAACAGAGGGGTCAGAGAAGCTTCTGTCCGAAATTCTATACTGACAGCATGAAAAATTGTAGTTTCTCCTCTAAAATACAGTAATTATCAGCTATAGAAAAACATCTAGGAGGCCCGAACCTGACGGAACCTTATCGAAACCATACCCAGATTTTCTTGTGTGGTGGGAAATCGTGGATCGATATAACTCCACTGATCTATCTTGACTTTGCTAAGAATACAAAATTGTTAGACAGGACTTTCTTTAAATTCATTCGCACTTTTAATAATTAATATTGCACCTTGTTGATATGTTTTTTACTACCAGAATATTGCAAAATCTGTAATATTTTTCCAGGTAGTACTATGAAGGCATATCCAATAGAGATTTTATCCACTTTAGGTGCTTCAGAGAATCTTTTCTTAAGAAACCTCTTAGTCTTTCCATGCTCTTTTTCATTGTAGTAATTTACATGAAAATTCTTGAATTTCCTATTTGCCCACTCGTACAGCGATTCTGGAGTTGATATTGCCATGCGCGGTTGCATGGAAATGCCAATCGGCTTTAACACCAAAATCTTCTTCATGATTCATTAGATTGCACATTTGATACTTGTTCTGGTAATGCTGCTTCGCACCATCAATTACATACATGATTCTTTTCAAATTTGGATACAGTTTCTTAATCTCAGGAATGACTAACTTTTGCATGACATAGATTGTTGCAGTGTCATGTGTCGTGCAATCAGATAAGAGTACAAAGATTTTATGGCAAGTCTCTCCTCCGTGATTCTTGGATGTACAACTGGATGTACTGTGCATTGACCATTATTATAATGAAATGCTTGAACTGCATCTTGTGCCAGAAAAGCAAAATTTTCTGAAAAATCAGTGTAAATTATCACTGAACGTATTTAAACGAGTGCAAAACTCGTCAGCAAAGTCTTCAGGTGAGAGACATTCCCTTTTCAGAGTACACCTATCTGTCGATTCCCAAGTACTAAAAATTACTTTTGATATACACTTCTCCTCAAAAATCTTCTTGAGGAAATCACTGAGAAGGTCTTTTTCTGGACACTGTTGATATTTACGAAGATAACATGCTGTTGATGAATTATCACACAAGAAGAATCTAAAACAATTTTTGTACTATTGAATGGAATCGTCA
Organism: Andricus quercustozae; assembly: GCA_932072015.1. Taxonomy (NCBI): domain Eukaryota; kingdom Metazoa; phylum Arthropoda; class Insecta; order Hymenoptera; family Cynipidae; genus Andricus; species Andricus quercustozae. The sequence goes on along the minus strand of CAKNWU010241118.1, from coordinate 3,914 downwards.
CAGTTTTCAGTAAACATTGCAAAGTTGCTCGCATCAAACATTATCTTGCAGTTCTGGTGTATGGTGCAAACACAAACGCTGTGTGTGCCACTAGCTCCAGCCAAAATGCACTATTGTGGTGGAAGCTCTGCAAATTTCGTTAATCCGATTGATATTTGTGGGTTGAGCTCTTTGAATCGAACATGCAGATATTTTATGTCACATAGCATCAAGCGCTTCTGTTTTTTTTTTCTTTTTCTTTACCAAGTCTCACAGTAATAACTTCTTTCTTGCTCGGCATAATTCTACTGTTCTCATCACTTTCATAAAAATTGCGAACTAATTCAACAACTTCTTGTGATAATGTCTTGCCAGCTCTAGCAATAGGTGTCGACATAACTCCTTCTGATTCTTTGAGTTTTAAAGCTTTCTTGACAAAGTATTTCGAGGTATTGAACTCTCTACAAGTCTGTGCAATACTCCAGCTATCTGGTACTATCGTGAGGATCGTGATCCGTAATGGATCATTCAATGGTAAACTAGAAAACTTCTGCTTTAGTCTGTCTAAAATTTGCTCGAGTTCTCTTTCTCTAGATGAAGAAGACTTCTTGCTAGGCTCTGGGGTATCATTTCCATCATTTGCATATGATTGTTCTGATTGATAATCAATACTGGAGTTTAATACTTCATGTTGCAAACTCACATCAATTGTCTCAAATTTGCGTTTCCCGCAACTACAGCATATTTTCATGCCAGGCTTATATACTGGAAGGAATTTTTGCAAATTTATCGAAACTGGTCGGAGATCCTTACCCTTATGAGCAGAGATATTGAATGGATTAATACATCCATCCCCATGAATCCCGGCTCCTTCAGATTCCATGATATTCAGTGAAAGACACCGTTTTCTCCAAATAATAGACGTGAAAACAACTGATTTAAATATACGATAAGTATTTCCAGCAAAGGTAGTCGTGGAAACAACTCCAATGTCGATAATCGCTTTCCTGGCGGGTAGTCGTGAAAACGACTGATTTAAATACGAGAACTATTTTCAGCAAGAGTAGTCGTGAAAACGACTCCAATGTCGAAAATCGCTTTTCTGGCGGGTAGTCGTGAAAACGAATAATTTAAATACAAGAAATATTTCCAGCAAGAGTACCTAGTCGTCGAAACGATTCTAATGCAACCAACTGTATGCAACTGAACTGAATGCTACCGTATCACACGTATGCGCTTTCATTTGTAGCTAATAAAGGAAAAACAACTGAATGTAGGAACAAATGAATGGCGAAGGAAACAAGTGAAGATCGTAGGAGCTGTTAACGTGAAGTCGGCTGTCCCACGACGGCCACGTTTTAAGGTGAATTACCATGAAGGAATAGTAAGGGATCGTCCATATATTACGTAATCAGTTTTTGGTTTGTTTAAATAAAGACGAAAGGAGGATTGCTGTGAAGTTGAGAATGACATAACGATATAAACAAAAGAAAAATTGATTACGTAATATATGGACTACCCCTAAGAAGTAGTATGTCCGTAAAAAAGAAGTGGTCTTGAAATCCTCCAAAAATTAGGAGAGAGAACGACAATAGTAACTTTTGGATTTTTCCAGTTCCAATTTCGTCTACCTTCACCATGGGAGATATCACTCCTTACTACTCCTTCATGTGAATTACATATGATTTCACGAATTCACTTTTTTTTTATTGTTGAAGTTATTTCTGAGCGATATTGGATCTGCCATCTTGAATTTAACAGATTTGACTCTGCATTTGTAATTAGCAACTTGAAAAACCCCCGTATACCAAATTTTGTATGGATCCGTTGATTTTTGAAAATTTCGTCCGCCATATTGGATCCGCCATTTCGAATTTCACCAATTTAACTTCGGAGTCCTGAACAGCGACCCGAGAAACCCGCGTATACCAAATTTTGTATGGATCCGTTGATTTTTGAAAAGTTCGTCCGCCATATTGGATCCGCCATCTTGAATTTTGAAAGTTTGATCTTGGAATTCGAACCAGTAGCCAGAAAAGCTACTCCATGATTTTTTTCAGAATTTTTCATCGCTATTCTAAATTTTTACACACATGCCCAAGGCACTTTTTATCGTTATGGCCGCCATATTGGTCCGCCATGTTAAAATCATGGCATATGCCACTTTGCACTCGAAAGCCTATATTTCAACGAAAATTTGGAGTGGTCGTAAGTGTATGTACGCCCTTCACGAAAAACCTTATTGAACCTGATAGAAAAAAAAATCTATGAGAAATAATGCGGTCTTTGTCACGTAAATTCCAGAGTAAAACTCATAGATTTGTCCAATTTTAGCAGGTTCAGTAAGGAATTCCTAATAGGCGACGAGCTGGATTCTATAAGGTTCCCTAAGGAGTTACAGGAATTCCAAGCAGAACCCGAAAGACGCTTAATGTCTACCTGGTTCTATCTGGAATTCCCAATAGACGAAAAGCGTGTTTCTATAAGGATTTCGATATATATTTTGGTATTCCTTCATGGCCCATATAGATTCTAGGAGACGCTCATTTGTATGAGGATCAATCAGGAATTGCCAATAGGCGAAGAGCTGGATTCTATAAGGTTCCCGAAAGTGATACCGGAATTCCAAGTTGAAACCGACAGACGCTTAATGTCTGCCTGGTTCTATCTGGAATTCCCAGTAGACGAAAAGCCTGTTTCTATAAGGATTTCGATGTCTATTTTGAAATTCCTTCCTGGCCCATATACATTCTAGGAGACGCTGATTTCTACGAGGTTGAATCAGGAATTGCTAATAGGCGAAGAGCTGGATTCTATAAGGTTCCCGAAAGTGATACATTGACGCTACCATGAAAATACATAACTGTGAAGCTTAATGAGCAAAAAATAGAACTTATAAATGTATTGATTACCATATGCATAGATTGCGAGCAGACGTATAATGTAACCTTAAAATACTTGTACAT
>CAKNWU010241006.1:0-14658 GCA_932072015.1 Andricus quercustozae | reverse complement strand
AGGGAAATTATATTTATACAAACTTAAAAATAAATAAACAGTTATTCGAAATTTTTATTTTTTCTGCAAAAATATTTGTCGCCTTAGATTACAATTTTGTTGCAATTTTCCTTTTTTCTTCACTGAAAAATTGTTTGATTTGAACATTTATTTTTTTTTGGTTGAAAATACATTTGACCCTAGGTCACAATCAAGGATAAATATTCTAAAAATATGTTCATTAGTTATTAAAATACTGCAAAGAATTAGCTTTAATATGCTTTTGTCCTTTTAAAATCATGGGCTATTTCTTGTAGAATAAATTTTACTAAATAAATACTCTGGACCACACCGGGTATTAAATCGCATCAGCGATCGTGTTATCGAAATAGATGTGAACGGCTCAAACCGTCGAGTTTCGTTGGAAAATGTCAAACCAGCTCATTTGTTAATCACATTACACAATGTCACTAAGCCAAGCAACACGCAGCCAATATCTCATGTAACTGACAAATCTACGACTCCTGTAATTAACAATGCTGCGGCGCAAAATGACATTCAACCTATTCCTCATACTTCTGTTACCACAGATAATGAGGCACATAATATTAAAAAAAACTCCGGGTGTAGTCAACGCAAAAGACTTGCCACAAAAATACCCCAAACGTGAACACCACGTACCGAATATATTACGCAAGAAAAGGGTGACTTTTAATATCTAATGATAAGCAACGACATACAAAATTAAAAAAATAAAATAAGACTAGCGTGTCATAAAATATTCCTTACTGCTCTCATAAGACTAAGAGTCTCTTTGAAAAATCAATCAATCAAAATGTTGTTGATTGAATGCTTGCGACAATTGAAATTTCCTTAGCATTAATATTTTTTGAAACAAACAACGACCAGATTGCGCATAGTTGATATTTTTAATTTGAGACTAATTTTATATCGTTTACACTACGGAGGGAGTCTGTGGGGTGAAATTCATTCCCACTACGACACTGCTCGCCGCCATGTTGCGCATGTGCGGTCGGAGCCAGATTTTAAACGGTACGTCTTGTCGACACGAACGAGGCAAGCCAGTCTGCTTTTGCTACTTTTGTTACGGCACTATTACAGAATAATGTTACTCTGTAAACCTGTTCCTAAATTGTTCTATAAATATTTGTTGACATATAACGCTGTTCCAGAATTGTTACAGAACAATCACAGAACAAATTTACATCGTAACACTGTTACATTTGTGTTACGGCACTATTATAGAACATGGTTACTCTGTAACCATGTTCCTAAATTGTTCTAAAAGTATTTTTGTTACATATAACGCTGTTCCAGAATTATTACAGATCTCTGATAGAACATGGTTCTGTAACAGCGTTACAGAACTGCTACGTCCATTTGGGGACGACATTGCGTAGACCATGGTCTAAGTATGTTCTAATCCTGTTACAGAACCTGTTCTTTTGTGTTCTAGAATTGTTACATCACAGTTATATCACAGTGTCCGCTGGGTTACAGCAGAATGAATATATGATCTGCGTCTCATTTTATTCGCACACAGTAACTGCAGTATGACTGCAGAGACTGAGGGAAAGGTCTTATGCGCTTTTACATTACTATGACGCCTATGTTGAGTTATTTTTTATTTAAACAAAAAAATTATTTTTAGCTAACCCCCCTGCCGGAAATCTAGACGATTCCTAGATAAGATTGTCTAGAATTGACCCTTTTCTGTATCAGCGTTTCTCAAAGCCAGGGCCGAATTTAGCACGGGGCCATGGCCCCAGGGCCCCCACAAATGTAACTAGTCGGCGAATCAAAATCATGCACACACTTCTGCGTCGGCTCCTACTTCGATGACCTTTTTTTTTAGAAGCCAGAAAGGAATTATATTTCTTGAGTTGACTAAAAGGCCTCCACATTTGAACCGGCCCTAGGGCCCCCACTAACCTAAACGCGGCCCTGTCCAAAGCTGTACCTCGGCCCTTTAGGTGCCCCTTCCATTAATATTTTCTGAATACTTGTATATGTTGTTGGCATCTTAATAAAGATCTATTATGTGAGAAGTTCTAGGCTCCGGAAGCTACGATCATGGTTCCTTAAAGCAACCAATCCTGATGCAACTGGAATGTTTACGTCATCAACTTTCGCTCCTTCTGTCCTAGAATGTAAGCAAGAGCGGGACATTTACGCGAGAGAACATCGTTCAACACTGTTCCTTGGAGTCAGGTCTCTAGCCGCGGATGACATTACGCGGCACACGCGACAATTGGAGATGAAGGTTTCACCTCTGGATACTTTTTTAGAGCCACCAATCTTTGTAGAATGTTATGAGGAACAATGTTGACGCACCAGATGAAGTGATCCCAGAAGAACAGCCTTTTGAATCCTGTTCGCGATGGAATGAGCCTGACGCGCGCTGGCAAGCCGGAATCTTGTTGAGTTGGCTAAGAAATGAAGCTTTCATACCTCCAAGATAGCCGCTTATGAGAACTACAAGATGGACTTTGTAGCCTTGGTACCGACTGCTCAGTTTGAAGAGAAGTGTTCGATATTTCGCGCGTTTTTCTTTCTCCTTTGCCGTGATATTACCATCGGCTGGTGCCGAGAATTCTATCACGTAAATGAACTAATTATTATAATTCAAATTAATATCTCAGGCTTAAGATTGTTACAGCCCAATATGTCGAATACACTTTTGGTTAGAGTTGGATTTTTTTTAATAGTATGCACGGGGCTGTCCCGGTATATATTATCAGTCACGGACGCATTATTATAATGCAATCAAGTAATCTGATAAGAGCGTGGGCCTTGACATATTGGGCAAAGCCTGGTTCTTACCCCATCATTCATGGACTGGGTTTCAGTCAAGTGCATGATGGGGAGACCTACAGCTTAAGGTAGGATACGAACCACCAGAACCTCGGTAAAGGTACATAGCATCTGTCCCATATTCTGCTGTTGTTGCCTGCAAATGTACCTGAATCGCCTGCAGACACTGTGCCGTTACTATGCACTTTCAATCGTTAGCGGCCATATTGATTCCCCCCATCAAGTGAACAACCATGCTACTCAGACGGAATTACTTCCGGCGATCTGCTCGGAGCAATCAGATTTTCTAGCAGAAATGAAAACTTTTTAAATAATTATCAAATTTGTTGAGTTAGAAATATTAATCTTCAAATTCATCAACTGTACCATTTATCCCGAAAAATAATAATACTTCACGACTTACAGGTGAGAAAAAATGGTTTCAACAATTAATAATTGTTTAAAAATTTGAAAACCAGTTAAAAAATACTTGTAAACTTGTTACTTATTGAATATCCATCCCTCTGGATGCTCTAGTCTGGCCCTGATCCGGTTAGGCGTTTCATTTTGAAACTGGCGCTAGTAGGATTGCCCTGCTAGGTCCACGTATTGGTAATGGTGGTCGGAGTGAACATGTCGATTTGCTAGTCTCCAGGGTTTTGAATTTTTCCTTGTTTTTCTTGCTCTTTTTTTAATAAAAATTTGCAAGTTGTGTCCAGAGTGCAAGGAAATTATTTCCAGACGAGGACCTGAGTTGTTTGTGTGTTTAAAGTGTGGCGTCTTCACTCATCTGGCCAGTGCGAATTTTAACATTTCAGAAAAAAACTTTGATAAACTCAAAAAGGGTAAAGCAGATTTCTTCTGCATACAATGCAAAGGGTAAAGCGTCAGCGACATCTCTACGTCAGTCGATGGTAGTTTGTCTGGGAAACGTGCAATTAATATTTGCAACGCCTGATGGTACGTCTTCTCCTCGTGCTCCTGCCCCCTCCGCAGCAATGGCTACCACCAACCAGCCTGATCTCGCTGCTATGATCAGAAATGCTGTCTTGGAAGGACAAAATGAAGCACTTGCGCAGTCTCAGGAGATTGTTTCCAGGATCACAGATTTTGAAACTAAGCAGTAAGCGTTCAATGATAATCTCCTAACCTCCATTCAGAAATGGGAATGGAAGATATGAGCAAAATTAAAAAGGATGCCAATGATTTAAAATGTAATGTGGCTACTCTTGAGCATGCGCTGAACTTAAGCGAGCAGGCGGCTCTACGAACGACTTTGGAAATTCATAATTTCCCTATGAAATCCAATGAAGACCTTTTGACGACCATGGACTCTATAGCTAGGCCTCTTGAGTCATAAAGGCACCGGAACTCAAAAAATCCTCCACCCCCCCCCCTCCCCAATCATTGTCGCGAAACTCGGTAATCAAAAATTGCAAGATAAATTCGTTGAGAGACGTAAGGTTTTCAGAGATTGCGGGCGAAAAAATTTTTTGTCGGTGAGAGGATGGATCTCCACGAATTTACCGGGCTAATTTGCAGACCGTCAAGGGACTTAGATAGCAACTACTGCTTCCTAGTATCATCCTAAGTATACATGTGGGTAAATATAACTTGTCAATCAGACCGATTTATAACTCATCAAGCATACCTAATAATTTTCTCAATTAAAAATTTGTAATTAATAACTCAAAGGTTTTTCAGTTATTATAACTGTGATAATGGGATTTATTATCTTCTGCAAAAAGATGTGTTAAGTCAAAGTAATCCTAACTATATTGTGTTTCATTTTTTATCTGAAATATCTATTATTGTATTTTCATGCTTCAGTACCACTGAAGATTCTTTTAGATTTCTATCTACACTGTCAATTCATCAAATACTGAACTCTACCTAACCCTATTTGTAGTTACTTAATTTGGGCTCTGTTGGTTATTGATCATGTTATTTCTATTTCTACTATCTTTTCCTGTGTGCTACCATTCTTTCAGGAAACTAGCAACTTAAAACTAACCATGTTACATGTTCAATGGATATGTTAAATATTTGTCATGTTAACTTTATAATGCTTATTGCTTTTTTATTTTAGTACCTTTTTATGTGCCTTATTCCCTGTTTTCAATTGTAATCGTGTTAACTGGAATTCGTTGCTTAACGTATTTCTGACCATTTTACGTTTTCAATGAATATCTTAAATATTTCCCAGCTGAAAATTCCTGCACAGGAACCTGACAGGTTCCTTCGGAGGTTCCTGCTGCGGATCCTTCAAGGGAACCTGTGCAGGAACCTCCAAAAGAACCTGGGTATTCAAATACCTGTACAGGTTCCTGCATTATCGTGGATATTATATTGCTGCAAGAAATTCCCTAGGGAGGATCCTGTACAGGATTTTGTGCCAGTGGGACTCATTTGCAAAAAGTATCTATGAAGGATCCTGTACAGGTTCCTGAACTGGCGGGACATTTGCAAAAATATCTCTGTCCCACATAAATATTCCTGTAAAGTATCCTTCACACATACACGAGCACGCGCGTGTGTGTGTGCGTGCAGTTTTTCATATTAGAACCCGCTCCCGGCAAAATCCTGCGCTTGTCCTTATGACAAACTTTCCTCTACAGGAATTTTCATCTGGTTAGTCATGTTAACTTTATAATGCTTATTGCTTTTCAATGTTTAAATGTTTATGTGCCTTATTCCCTGTTTTCAATTGTAATCATGTGAACTGTATTTTGTTGGTTAACGTATTTCAGATACTTCTATATTTAAATATACTTGAACTTTATTTATCACTGTCAAAGTGGAAACCTTAAATATTTGTCACGTTAACGCTCAGTCTTTACCTGTCCATTACCACGAATTTAAACATCATTTTATGCCCTGTTTGTCTGTCTCTACATTCATAATAGCTTAAGGGATGAACTGGTGGGAATGAGTCCTCCTGCCAATTGCCCTATTGCTGAATACCTTTTTATGAAGGTATCTTCGTCTCATGACAGCATGTTGGTGGGTGTGATTTACAAATTATAATGACATTGTACTTACTAGGATCTAAACACAAATCTTAATGCCACCAACAATTTAACTATTTAAAATCAGTAGTGCTCTCCGCCGGATTATCTATAGTTCCCCATAATACCACGCACCACACCAATCATTCTAGTACATGGACTAACTTGATGATTGTTGATGATCTAGACAAGGTAATTTCTTCTACTGAACTCTCAGTGTCGTTCCTCTCAAACCACGACCTTATAAGCATTCAATACCAGTTCTCATTTTCTCCCTCCTCTAGTATATCTCCTCTGTCTATACGCAATCTCACAAATATAACTGAAGCCGAATTTCTTGAGCACCTCTTAACTTATGATTGGAAAATAATTTTTATTGAAAAAGATATAAATAGAAAGGCTATTTGTCTAACAACATTTGTATCTTTAGCTTTTGGATTCATATAACGAATATAATTACAATTCTATCAAAAACAGGAATAAAACTGAAAACATCTGGTTTCTTTTGATAAGACTTGGACTTATTCTTTCAAAACACTTGGTTCCTGATAACAATTTTTCATCCGCAGGTCTTTTAGCAGCCTTCACCACAAAATCCACACTCCTTGCAAACAGCACTCCTTCCTCGTCCGCAGTTCCCTCTACCTTTAATTAAAAACCTCTTAGAGGTAAAATCAAATGCTCAAGGTTCTGAGGGTATTTCAATTAAAATTATTCGTTTAGCTTTACCAGTCATTTGTCCTATTCTCTTGCATATCTATAACGCATCTCTACAGGTGGGAATATTTCCTGATAACTGGAAAGAGGCGATTTTTCGCCCTGTTCCTAAAATATCTAACACTTCCTCTCCCAAAGATTTCCGCCCGATATCCATCCTCTGTGCCTTTTCTAAATGTTTTGAATGCATTGTCCATCAGCAACTTACTGCACATATTGTAACTAACAAATTAATGGACCCAATGCAATCTGGGTTTCGCGCCAGCCATAGTACTTTTACAGCTAGACTTAAAGTAACTTCTGAACCTAAACTGGCAATTGATAGAAGGGAAATAACGTTTCATACAGTCAACTATAATGTACTATTGACGAGGCTCAAATCACTTTAGCTCTCAAATATGGCTATTAAATGGTTTGAATCTTATCTTGGTAATCGTTCTGAAAGAGGTCAAATCAGCAATGGCTAGCGTTCTGATTGTGGGGAAGTCAAGAGTGGTGTTTCTCAGGGATCCACGCTTGCACCCACTGTATTTAATATTGATACCTCTGAAATTGGTAGCGAACTTCGTCATTCTAGCTATCATAAATATTCCGACGATTTTAAGCTTTATCTTTCTGAGCCTATTGCCACTCTTAAGAGCTGACTTCAAAAGGTACAGGAGAATATAGATTTGGTGGTGCAGTGGGTCTTGACAAACGGTATCACCCTTAAGCCTGCTAAGACTAACGCTATAATGATAGGACCTTCTTCCTCTCCTTCACTTGTAATAATTGCAACCTTGCCTCCACTCTTGATCGATGAGCGTCTCATCCTCTCTATGGATTCTGTGAAAGGTTTAGGCTATATTCTTAATCGCTCTCTTACTTGGAATAAACAAGTTGCGGATATCTCGAGGAAAACCTTTAGAGTCCTCCAACAGCTTGACAGGAAAAAAGAATCACTTCCTACTTTAACGCGTATCATCCTAATTAAAAGCCTCATCCTCCCTTTCTTTGACTACGGCTGTGTTGTATATGACAATGTTACTGATGAACTGAATGCGAAGCTTGAACGTACGCTTAATTCTTGCATTCAATTAGTCTATAACATCCCAAAAAGCGAACATATTATCCAATATAGAGAAAGAGCAGGACCTCTTAACGTTTACAAAAGAAGACAATTTTTTATGGGTAACCTGCTTTATAGCCTATGCGGTAATGAAGCTCCGCACTATCTTCATAATCTCTTCCATGTTATTGACAAAGATCAACCAACACATTCCAAACTCCGTGAAAGGAAAACAGTACTAAAAATTCAGCCACACAGCTCGTGTAAAATGCAAAGGTCTTTTGTTATCCGTGGTGCTCGCCTTTAGAACAAACTACCTATAAGCATTAGAAATGCACCTTCACAATTTCACTTTAGAAAACTCCTTTTTAGATACTTATTTAACAGAACAAATTCTACCCTCGAAATCACACATTTGTAACACTTAAATCTTTGAGTTTAAAACATATATAAACGTGCATATAAATGTATTTACTCTTACGCATGTATATTTGCGTATGTACACTTACACTATTACTAGTAATAGACCACATCTAATTATGTGTATATTAGTTTATTTCTTTACTTCTGTTGAATACTTATTTTTAATTTTAATCGTTATATCGATCACCGAACCTTTTTAATTGTAATATGCATCACTTGTTCCTTACAGGGCTATCTAGTCCTAGGAAATTTGCATGAATTATATATAACAGAATACATTCTGTCAGATGTGGGGTCAAATGGCGCCACGGCGAAATTTCTGCACGGCTTTCCTGCACTACTTATTAAACAATTACTCTATATTTTATTGTATGTACTTTGCAATGGAGAAAGAGACGCGAACTTTTTTAATATTTAATACATTGAGTAGTAGTTTGTAGCTTTTAGGGAAATTAACAATTGGAATAAGGCCAACAATTATTCCATTTATAGCTGTGTAATATTACTGTATTTACAAAGTACTGCATTAACGACAAAAAAGTGGCCAAAAGTCAGGGTCAGGTTTCGCATATAACAAGTATATCATTATTTTCTAGATATGTGATAGTACTTGCAAACGAAAATTCATAAGACTTTGACTACAACTTATAGGTTTTCAGACTGTTTAGAAGTTAAAAATGTCTTATAACCAACACAAATATGAATTTCGAAAATGCTTAATACTATTTGTAAAATCCCGTATGAATTCCGATGTTTTTAGTTTCTGTTGTCCATGCTAATGTTTATTAAAGTTCCTGAAGGTACTAATTAGCTGCTACGAACCAAGTATTCTGTTTAACCATTACAATTTTTTTAAGCCTCACGTTGAATATTTGGATGGGAGGCTAAGAAACTGCAGAGCACCATTTAAGTACTCCTTTTTATTTATGGGATCGTTTTTCACTTTTTTCGTACTGAAAAATGTTGCAACTTATTGGGAAAAGGATTAAAATCAATAGCAGAGATCACAGACCATTTTCAATATTTGAACTCCGCGACTTTTAATTTATGTAAAATGTTTACTCCAAAACAATAAAACCGCCTTGATCAATTCCGTACAGTTTGAGCTTATTAATGGTACCTGCTCAACGCTCACAATTTTACATGTAGAAGATATCAAAATTAAAATTAAATCGATACAATTTAACCTTACCTTGTAGTCACGACACTTGTGTATTCCACGAGCACACACACCACCGCCTTTTTCCGGAATTACCAGACTGTGTTATAACAACGAACTGCTTCTAACCAAAAGGGGCAGAGTGCGTTTAAATTCTAACGTTCTATTCGCTGTTAGATCGTAGTGAAGTGATTCAGTGTAACCGTCGTTACAATTTTCCTCTGGCCCAAAATTGTTTAGCCAAAATTGTTTTGGTCCAATAAAGGTAGATTATGAATCTATGAATTTTTGCATCATTAAAGATTATTTGAGTCCCATAAGACTACAAAAAGTTTCGAGTAGCCGCAAATGTGTACATAAGGCCCAAATTTTCGAATTGAAAAATAGGTATTCTATCGTGAAATTTCCCGTAGATTCTGAATTTCGAATGGGAAATGAGATATTTCCATTATTCAACATAGTCTTGACCCCAAGAGGCCTAAAAATGTACATGAGTATGCAATAGCGTACGTAAGGCCCAAAAATTGAATTTTGATTTCATGTATTCTTACACCACGAGGGGTCAATTGACCCCTACCTGCGTTGGTTGTCAAATAATAATTTAAAACAGTTTCTACCGTCAAATTTTAATGATAGAAGTATGCTATATTCATATTACATCGTTAATATAAGTCAAGAAGAGTAGTGAGTTCTGAAAAAGTAAAACAAATGAGTGAAAATGCGTACCCCAGCGTAGTCCTGCCGACTTCGCTTCTGCTGCTACTGCAAGAGCAAGCTAAATCGTTTGGTGCCGCTGTACCCCCCGATCCGAGTATACGCCGTAAATTTCAACTTACTAACTTGATACGATCTGTTTTCGGAAATTTGTTAGTTATTTATTCTTCGGTACAGTCAAAATGTGGTTATTCCTAGTGGTTTACTATAAACGTAGAACGTTATACACCGATAGTAGAATTGATAGTCCGAAAATGTTTTGAAGCAGCCTAGAAGAAGAACCGACCATAAAGGCAAACTCCAGCAGGCAATATATAATCTATTTCCTGTTAAAAAGAACAGCAATAATTGTACTGTGGATTAGAAATATCATACACATCTTATAGAAGCGATATAAATCAGACCTGCTGCGCAGAAGTGGAAAGAAGTAATGAAATACCAGCCAAAACGCTATAGGGGTCAATTGACCCCTGCCGGTAACCGACTATAAAAAAGTAATTTTTTTTAAAGTGCGCATCCAATATTTCCGAAAAAATCGACAAATACTCCTATTTATAAATAATTAAAAGTCACAAATCGCCATCTCGCTGCAAGCAACTGCTGCGGAGATTTACCACTTCAAAAATCGAAAGGGGTCAATTGACCCCGCCCTGTACTTCTAGTGTTAAAGGAAAAAAAACTGAAAAAATTGAATTTTTTTCAAAAAATGGCAAAAAAAAGGGCATAAGGAATAATTTTTCATCAATTTCGCCATCAGATTCGGAAAGAGCGAAACCGAAAGCATCAGAATATGTATTTCATTTTTTTTCTAGTGCGTTTTCATCAAAAGTTATCGAGTCGAAATCGGTGAAAAATTTTGGTCACTTTTGGCATTGGTGGGTTAAGAAGAGGCTCTTGTCCTTTTGCGACTATATGTTCTGTACCCACAATAATCCTGTTGTGAAGACATTCAATATTTCGTATTCCGCGAGCAGCTTGACGGCGTGAGATGTAAAGTCGCGGAACAGAAGACTGTGCATGATTTTCTTCATGTGTATAACCTTTCAGAACCCGATATCGAGGGATCCGAGCTCGTGCTTCGTCCATAAAACCACTCCCAATAAATACAGTACTACTGGGACGACAAGCATGTTCGCCGCAGATACTTTGTTCCTTGCCGACAGTTTGGAAGACCATATCCGTCTGATGAGACATTTGTATCTGCATCGGAGATTATCCTTTAAAGATGTCACGACCTGAATGCGATTCTGCGGCACGCCCTGGTATGTATAGGTCTCTCCAGAGCTAAGGTGTCGTATAATGCTTCTGTCGACGAGCTCAGGGTCTTCGGGGATGCCACTAAGTTTTCCTTTATACAAATAAACCTTGGCGCATTTCTCTAACCCGAACGTTATTCCAATCTCTTGAATGTAATATTTGACAATGTCTAGAGCTAGATGTAGTTTCTCTTGATTTTTAGCATAGATCTTAAGATTATCCATGTAAAATACATGATTGACCTTATGCTTTCGATTTCCAGGTTTGCCGCAGAGGTACCCTTTGGAATGGCGAAGTGCGAGAGATAGTGGCAATAATGTGAAGCAAAAGAGGAGAGGGCTCACGGTGTCGCCCTGAAAAACACCTCTCTGAAAGGTGACACTGTTAGTGATCACACGATGTTTTCCAGATGCTTTAAGCTTCCAACAGACAGATGATAAGTCTATAGGAGGTTGAATCGAAAGTTTTCCGGTAATGAATCTAGGCCAGCGATAGGTAACGCTGATAGGATGCTGCGGACTGTAATTCTTAGGCTCTTCCGAATTTATATATGAGATAAAAATGCGGGCCAGATGCTGGTGGGTTGAAGGAAACTTCTTCCGCCAGAAGATCTTGAAACCATCTGTTTCCGGAGCGGAATAGTCCTTCCTGCCTCTTAATACTTTTTTCACCTCCTCGGTAGTGAAAGGTGGGCATTCCTCCTTAGGTATTATGAGGGCACTGCACAGCTCCTTGAAGCTATTTATATTCTTTGATTTTTCCTTCAGTGCATGCTGCACTTCGTAGACTTCCCTCCAAAATGCCTCGACGTCCTCTTGTGTGGGCGTGTAGATGACAGTATCTGGAGGGTCTTGGAAGATTCAAGATGGGTCAGACAAAAACTGTTGATTTTCTCTGACCCACCTCTCTCTCCGCTCTAGACTTCTCATAGCGTTAGATAGTAATCGTATTCTGTCAACAATATTCTGCCTGATGGTCAGTAGCTTTGACTTGCTGTGTGTGCGATGACGGATCCGCATTTCGCGCGCGAACTGTCGAACCTTGGCAGTGAAGGTCCTGCCAGATGTTATGTAGTCAATCACACACTAAATGCGGGACGCGTACTGACTTGTCCAGCCTGTCTTTGTGCTAACAAGGGGATTAGGTTGGTGTCCTGCGCCGATTTTTTTTGTTACTTTGCAGGTGAGAAGAGGATCCCAGACTATGAAAAAAGAAATTTTGGGCAAACGTTCACACTTAGGGGTTGAAATCACCCCTTCTACATTTTTAAGTCTTTTAGTGTTTTAAGAGGTAACATTGTTTTTTGCTCATTATTTTTACACAAAATTGTTCTAACTGATGCTGTATTACAATATGAGCGTGAGTTGTAAAAACAATTACCCTCTAGAGTATCATCATTTAGAAAATCTGTCCCTAGAATGCTTCGCCATGTGACATATACGTATTTTAAGATTTTGGACTTTGTTGCTGCAAACATCTTGTTTTTATATTAAATTATATTGAGAATCATCGGTGTTATTCTAAATAAACCCTAAATTACGTGTCATCCACCTCTATAATATTATCAACGAATAAGAAATATATTTATTAGTATAACATTTCTTTAAGAAAAGGATTAAAATATTTAGTTTGGACAATCAATAATAATATAACTGATTTTTTGTTAAAGATGGCACTTGTTCTTATATTAATTAACCGTCGTTATGTAAAACCTACCCATAAAAAACTTTGTATATTTTGTTTAGCAGGCAATTTTAATTATGATACATATAACAGAACTGTGGAAAGAATTGTTATTCAGGTTCAGGCATGTACATATTTCCGTTGAAAAATTGCACACACATAAACTTACCCTTGCACATATCGTCTTTACATAACAAGGGTTTATTAATATAAGAAGCAGTGCCATCCTTAACAAAAAATCAGTTATATTATTATTGATAATATTATAGGAGTGGATAACACGTAATTTAGAGGTTATTTAGAATAACACTGATGATTCTCAATATAATTTAATATAAAAACAAGATATTTGTGCAATAAAGTCCAAAATCTTAAAATACATATATGTCACATGGCGAAGCATTCTAGGGATAGATTTTCTAAATGATGATACTCTAGAGGGTAATTCTTTTTACAACTCACGCTCATATTGTAATACAGCATCAATTAGAACAATTTTGTGTAAAAACTATAAACAAAAAACAATGCTACCTCTTAAAACACTAAAAGACTCAAAAATGTAGAAGGGGTGATTTCACCCCTAAATGTGAACATTTGCCGAATATTTTTTTTTCATAGTCTGGGATCCTCTTTTCACCAGCAAAGTAATAGAAAAATCGGCGCCGGACACCAACCAGAGGTCGGACTCTTCTGAAAAATCTCCACGAAGCTCGCCAGCCCGTTCAGCCAGATCTTTGGGCTTGAGAGAAACCTAAATGTTGATGTTTCTCCGGACCCTGAAGCATCGCTCTTCCTCTGTTGGATGCCTGCTCGCGGTTGGTCTCAGTGTCGCCTCTCTCCCAGAAAGCTCTGGGTGTGTCTCGCACCACAGAGTATGCAGTTGCGCCATGTAACCTTTACGATCAGGGGCTATACAGGTATCATAGCACTCCATCAGGTCGTCCCTGAGTTGATCCGTCTACTTAAAAGTAATGAGATTCTGCCGGTCCATCGCGGAGAGAGATTTATTCACGTCCGCCCAACTGGTCTTTTCGAATGAAGATCCTTGTCAAACTGCGAAACTGATTTCTGGTCAATTGCACCTCGATGGTGCATCGCAGGGTGAAAATGATGGGAAGGAATTTGAGGTGGAAAACTTTGATTGGTCAGAGAAATGGCATGATTTCGATGGCGACTGTTACCGTGCCGATTTTTCTTGCAATCACAGCAAGATTTAAGTGGCCTGAGTCGGGTCGGTCACCTTAATTCTTGCAATTATTGCAGCAATGTTTGTGGGAAAAATATCTTTGTTCGCTTTTTCAGAATTGAGCAGGATGTTGCCAATAGTTTGGAATTTTGCTGAATTTTTTTAAGTTAGAACATTCGCAATTGATTTTTTCATTTTGAATGGAATTTATTTTTGATTCATTCCAGTTCTGAAATCAATTAGTGGTCAAGTGTTTCATTCCTATTTAGAATATATTAATCTCAACCCTTTTGCCATATATGGAATTTTGCATGCTGTTCCCAATTTTAGTTTCATTAAAATCGTAATACTCCTGCCAAAGTTGTGCCTTTTCAAAATCTGACTAGTATAAGGGTGGTTTCGCGCGGGGTAGTTGCAACGGAAGGGATAGCATGGAGAACGGGAGAGATGGCGAACGCTGAGGTCTATGATACATTATCGAAGCGACACGGTGGGTTTGACGCTTTCTAGTGTGCGTACATTGGCTAGCGAGATACTCTTTTCCATCCGTATACGTGCAGTGCAAAACAGCGCATGATTGAATTACTAGCTTGGCGTATGCCCGGTTCAAAGTTCTGATGCTCATGCATGTATGCGTGCATTTAAAAAAAAGGTCGTTTATTTTACCATT
>CAKNWU010240886.1:0-13342 GCA_932072015.1 Andricus quercustozae | reverse complement strand
TTCAGGTGGATAGTTTCTTGTAGTAAATAACTACAAGTGTGGGCTCACCACATCCACGACCGCTAACAGCAACGCTGAATAAATCAAGTTGCTTACATTTAAAAGCACAGAAAACCTTTAAACATAAGATTTTTAGAGTTTTTATTAAAAAATTATTCTCAATATTATTTATTATTCATCTTATTAATAAAATTTGACTTTAATATTTCCATAAATTTTCACACAATCTATATGTATTGAGGTGTTTCCATTTCCGAAGAAAATAAATCTGTATTTTTTTTTGAAATTCCAATATCAACACGTGCCATGGGGCACTTGAAAATCCCAAAAATATTTAACATGTCAATTTGTTGGATTTTTGAAAAATTGGACTGATATTTCAGGGTTTTATCAAAAATTGCCAAATTTTTTAAAGATTGAAGAGGAGTGCTTATGGAATAAAACCATATCAAAAAAGTTATTTTTCAATTTCCCCTGACACCCCCCCCCACACACACACACACACACACAACGCCCCAAATATGACTCAAAAATAAACAAATACATTTGAACGTATTATTTTTAATTTTCAGCATTTTCTGCCGTATTTTTCAATAAATGTAAATACTATATTTAATAATTTAAATGTCCCTAATGACTTTTTAAACAATTTTTAATTGTTTATATAAATAAAACTTATTTAAAGAACTATTTTTTTCCAGTAAATGTAAAAAATAACCGAACTTTCTGAAAGAAATATAAGTTGGTCGCAGATTGGGGTACTTAATTTGTTAAAATACATCATGTGATTATTTAAACAATTCATTATTGTTTATTTTTAAAATTTCTAAAAAGAGCGCCAGATATGTCCACTTTTTTCAAATCGGTATCCTATGCTATTTATTATTGAACATTTACATAATTTTGTTCCTTTTATTCTGATTTTGAACAAATTTCTATTTGTCTGAACAATTATTTTTCCTGCAAAATATTTCTAAACATTCTATTTTCTATTGTATTTCTTATTTATTCTATTTTCGTCCTCAACAATGTTATTCTAAGAAAATGTAATTGGAAACATAATTTTGATTATTGGGTGCACTTTTTTATAATATGATCATGGTTAAGATAGTAAAAATATGAAGAATACAAAAATAAATATACTTTTATAATTTGAATTTTATTATGACATTTGTGATTTATTTAATAGTACGCCAAAATTACTCCGTAAAATCATTCAATAGTACGTTTAATGCAGAAAATACAACTATAAAAAGATGTTGGGGAAAGATAATTGTTAAAAAAAAAAATGTGTTGAACATCAGAATGAAAGTACCAAAATTATGTAACTATTCAATAATAAGTAGCATAGGATACCAATTTGAAAAAATTGGACATATCTGGCGCGATTTTTAGAAATTTTGAAAATATAGAATAAGTAATTGTTTAAATAATCAGATGATGTATTTGAAAAAATGCCAGTGGGTTATAAAATATACGCAGAAATTCTAAGAAAAAGATTAGAGAGTCAGATAGAAGAGAAACAAAGTATCCCACACAATCAGACGGGATTTAGAAAAGGGATGGGGACAATAGATAACATTTACGTACTGAACTATTTGGTTAATAGAAATTTAGGGAGAAAGAGAGGGAAATTAGTCGCCTTGTTCGTAGATTTCAAAGCAGCTTTTCACTCAGTGAATAGAAAAGTGCTATGGCAGGCAATGAAAGAGAGGGGAATAGAGGAAGGGTTAGTACAAAGGATAAAGGAAATTTTTACTGAAACCAAGATTAGGGTGAAGATAGGGGGAAGAAAGGGGAGGTCTTCTGGACAGGAAAAGGTCTAAGGCAAGGGTGCCCGTTGAGCCCGCTACTCTTTAATATGCTGCTGGAAGACTTAGAGGAGAAGCTAAAGGAGAAAGGGAAAGGGGGAACGATTTTGGGTAATAGCAAACTATACTCTCTAGCATACGCGAACGACGTAGTGCTGTTAGCAGACGATGAGAAGGGGATGAACTTAATGATGAGAATTTTCGAAGAGTATGTGGGAACAAAATTACTGACGGTGAACGTAGGGAAGACCAAGGTGATCTGCTTCAGAAGTAGAAAGGCCAAAATAGGTTACATTTCGAAGATGAACGGACAAATAGGGGAGAGTGTGGAGGAATTCTGTTACTTAGGTTTTTGGTTTGAGGCAGGAGGGGGAAGCGAGGTGCAGGTGAGGAAAAGAATCGAATGTGCGAGTAAAGTAATGGGCCAAGTATGGGGTATAGGAAAGAGAAGGTTCAATGACGATTGGAGAATGAGGGTTTGGTTGTTTGATGCGTTGGTTTGGGCGGTGTTGTGTTATGGAGTGGAGGTCTGAGGATGGAAGAAACACAGGAAAGTGGAAAGCATGCATGAGAGATTTCTGAGATGGGTAATGGGGGTTAGTTGGAGTTGCCCAGGATACATGTTAAGGGAAGAATTAGGAAGGGAAAAAATGATAACTAGACAAATTAAGAGAGCATGGAGGTTTGAAGAGAAGCTGAAAAGGGGAGAGGGGAGTAGAATAGCACAAGTTTGCTTGGACGAAGTTCGGAATAAGGAGGCGAGAGGCAATTTAGGAAATTCGAAATTGGAGGAAATTGGAGGCTTTATGATATACAAGAAGGGGCTTTGGATTGGCAGAACATAGAATTAGAGCTATTAGTAAGACAAGGAGAAGAGAGATAGAGAAAGATTTTGGATTCGAGGTACAATAGATGGTATATGATGGTCAAAGCGTTGACGGAACCAGAATATTTGCAAAAGATAAAAAAGGAAGAAAAATGGAATAGGGTGGTAAGGTTTAGAATTGGAGAAGGAGTGAGAGCTTGCAGATATTGGATGGATGAAGAGGACAATCTGTGCAGTGTATGTGGATACGAAATGGAGTCATGGGCGCATGTGTTAGAGAGGTGTACGGGAGAGGAAGATGGACAGTTGAGTGTGGATGAGTGTGTAAGATGGATTTTGGATGGTAATGGACAGGGAGTGACGTGGATGAAGAAATTGGAAGCGTTAAGAGAAAGCAAGGGAACAGGGCAGAGCCAAACGAGAAATCCTATTGAAGGACAGTAAATAGCAAATTTCAAAATCGTGGAAAATATGCTCTTATATGGTAAGAGGAAACGGAAGCCCTGGAAGATCGCTCATTTATAGAATTAAGACTATTGTTATTATTATGAGTAAGGCGAAACAATAGAATATAAGTAGCGGTTAAGTTAGATTAAGGATGGAATGTAAATATATGTACAGGGAGCGGAGGCCCTCAAACCCGTAAATGGGAGATATTAAATATACAGTGACCAACTTATATTTCATTCAGAAAGTACGATTATTTTTTACATTTATTGGAAAAAAATAATTGTTTCAATAGGATTTATTTATATAAACAATTAAAAATTGATTAAAAAGTCATAAGGGATATGTAAATTAATAAAAAGTATTTACATTTATTGAAAATATTTGGGGCGTTGTCGGGAGGGAAGGTCAAGTGAAGTTAAAAAATAAATTTTTTGATTTCGTTTTATTCCATAAGCACTCCTCTTCAATCCTTAAAAAATTTGGCAATTTTTGATCAAACCCTGAAATATCAGTCCAATTTTACAAAAATCCAAAAATTTCCCATGTTAAACATTTTTGGGATTTTGAAGTGCCTGGTGGCACGTGTTAATATTGGAATTTCGAGAAAGAAAAAAACAGATTTACTTTTAACGTCCAACGCGGTTGACGACTCGAATCCACCGAATCAGTCGTGCAAGCACCCGAAGTGTTCGGGCGGGCACCCCACTACCTCAGGTGGTGCTACTTGGGGTGCGCTCCCGAATGGTTAGGGAGCTCGCACACGGGAAATCTTCGCTCAGTGTATTACTTCACATGCAGTACCATACAAAATCAAGTGACATTACAAATTCAAGATAGAACGTTATGTTTCTAGGGTCACAAAACAGCACAACTGTAAGGATTTGTTGATATTTCTTGAGCACCTAATTTTTCATAAAAATTTTTATAAATATTTAAAGAAAAAATTTTAAGTCTTTAGTTTTTTGTCTCGTGTCTCTGGACTCAACATTCCAAGTCACACTTCTTCGTAAATGTCAGTATTTCTTTAAAATAGAATTAATAGATCATTGTTAATAATTCTTATAAACTTTGCATTCAAGGCGGCGTTTTCTGCTTCATATAAATATATATGCTTTTAAAATGATTTCAATTATGGCAAAATGCAAAACGTTTTGAATCTAAATAAATGTCGTTTTCTGCCGCTATTATTATAATTCATATGAACATCAAATATTTGCGTCTCACTTTAATTCTGTTAAAGAGGGTACAAACTGAAGGCAAGTTAATCCTGATAAATGACGTAAGATGAGGACGAGTGTTGAAGTCAATAGACCATTTTACCTATCGGAAAATTTACTGCGCATTTGCAATGTACTTTCCGTTGTACCCAGTTGTTGCGATCATTTTTGTTCGTTCAATGCATTGTAAACATTTTTATTTAATTTTTAAATTAATGTGACAAATAACCGAAACAAATTTCAAAGTGAAAATGAATGTCAATGAAGAAGGAAGTAAGGACGCGTGTATGCGTTTGTGTGTACGGCTTGTGCAAAAGTGATAGTCGAAATATTTTGAAGAATGTAATAATTGCTCAAAATGTAAAACTTGGGTCACAGCATGCGGCCGTACCCTAATAGCACGGAACGTTCCTGGAACGTTCTGTGGGCACCTTCGGAACGTTCCCGGGAGGTGTAAGATGTCCGCCGCTTGGGAACGTTCCATTGGGACCTGAGGGGAACCTTCCATTATTGTTATTTTTAACAACGATTATCTCGTAAACCGTAAGAAATAGGTGAAAATGGATGTCATTTATGAATTTTGAGTACCGCATATACTATCTATAATATGATATCCATATCATAAACTGACATCGATTTTGACCTATCACTAACGGTTTACGCGATATTTATTGATAATAATAACAATAACGGTAATTTATGTTTGGAACGTTCCTGGGACGTTCCTGGGACGTTCCCAATCGGCGCACATTTTACACCTCCCGGGAACGTTCTTGGAACGTTCCGCTGGAACGTTCCGAAGGTGCCCGCGGAACGTTCCGTGCTATTAGGGTACAGATGCCTAGTTCAACTCTGTTGATAAAGTTACTCACAGACATTACATTTGTTCTTTACATTTTGTGGGAGAAAGTTGACCCAATGAGGAATTTCCAAATCCTATCAAAATTGTCCGAAAAAACTTCAAAATCGATGGTAAGAACGGTGGTGAATATATTGTTTATTATATTATTTATTGGATTGTATCCGAAAATTTCGACCTTGAAACAACACACTATGCAATAACTATTTTTTACCATTTTCTTCGCAAAAAACTACCAATTTTATTTTAATATAATTGTGATACTTAAATCCGGTCTTTTAACTTCAATATTTGTTTCAATCACAATTATATAATTAAAATTTAACAATATGAGAAACTCATAACCTACAACCCTGTTCACAATTTCAGCTTTTTTACCAATGTTAGGTTGTTTCCGGTAACTTAACCATCATCTCAATTGAGCAACACTATGTTTTTCTATTTCACACTTGCCCAATTTCGCACCCGGAACATAGTCTTCATTTAATTTCACTTCGACAAAAGGTACAATTGTGTACATTTTTACACAATACGAGCGCAACTTTCATACTACACGGATAGCTAATGGCAGCCACACATGCGCAAATGAGCTTCCAATAGTTAGGTAAAATGGTCTATTTAATTCATTCCGTTAAGTATAATTGTAAAAGATTTAAACATAGAACAATTCTTTTTTACTCAAAGTGCACTCAAATAGATCTTAAACAATTCCTCCTGCGACCAAATTCACAACACTTTGAAACCAAACACGCCTTCTTACTGGGAATCTGAAAGTGGAATTTTATTGGCTTAAAACGTTTAGTTTACCATGCAAAAATGTCCGTAGGTGCTGAATATCTTTCGAGAAAACAGTGGAAAATATTAGTGTTTGAAAAATTACATCCTTCCCGTCCATTCCATGTCCCGAAAACCTCTACCAGAATTGAAGCGTATAAATTTATCTGCAAAACTAAATAAAATCGAATGTTCTATCTATAAAATTTCCTCGAAAATTTCTGGAGTTATGTCCTCAGAAGTGGATTTTCAGCGAATAATTTTTTTTAAAATAAAAACTTCTAGTTTTTGTGGAATAACTTACTTTCTAGGCACTGCTGTTGAAAGCTGCTAGTAAAAAAAACAAGTAAACTTAATTAGAGTAGATCTAAACAACAAAAAACAAAGTTCTAGCTCTAACAGCACCGAACTTATGGACTCCTGCAAATGACTCTTCATTAATGAAATTTTGTTGCACGTCAATTTTTGTCTTAAATTTCTCGTTTTACAACCAAAAAATTTAAGTAGACTCAATTTTGAGTTAATCTAAAAAAGAAGGCCATAATTTTGGTACTATTAAAGATATAGAGTCTATTCTAATTTATTCAGGGGCAGCTTTCAGCTGCGATGCTCAGGAAATGAGTTATTTCGGAAAACTAGAAATTTAATGACAAAATTGTGGTTTAACAAAATTTCATAAAAGATTCATTTGTAGAATTCCATAATTTCAATGTTATTAAAGCTAGAGCTATGCTTTTTTTAGATCTACTCAAAATTTAGTCTAATTTAAGTTATTTACTGGCAACTTTCACCAGCGGTGCCTATAGGAAATTAGTTATTTCACAAAAAGTAGAATTTTTTATTTTTTCAAAAAAATTATCCGCACAAAATCGACTTCTCAGGGCCATAACTCCGAAACTTTTAGAAATACACTACCGTCGGAAATGATCTACACGGCTAGCCCGAGCGGTACTAAAAAACACTGCTGACTTTGATACGTGATTACTCGTTTAAAAAATGAGCGGGTAACTTTTTAAAAAGGCCTATTTTAAAGCTTATGGCATTTTGCGTCGAATAACCCCTAACAGAGATATTTTTGACCTTTCAAAGACAATATAGGACGATAGAAGTTTTTTACTTATGTTGTTTTTCATCTTATCGCTTTTTCCACAATTGGGAAACCGCCGCGTTGCAATACGCCATCTATTTTTTCAATGCGGTGAAAACGCGAACTCGCGAAACCAGGTAGAATTTTTAAGATGCATTTTAAGTTGTGCTTAAAAACAATGTCGTTTTTGTTTTGCATGGTTTAAAACGATTAGTGAATGAAAAAATTAAGATTTGTTGGAAATTAAGTGTTCCATATGGAATTTTCATCCTATACCGTGAAAACCCATGTTTTATTTTAAAACTGTTTTTGCCACACAAAAAGACAATTGTTTTAGTATTTTATATAAATTTCAGCACATTCTAAGTTTCAATTAAATTATTTTAACATAAAAATTAACATAAAATAAATTTTTATCAATTTACTTATGAAATGTTCATTATCTAAAAAATTATAACCTAAAAGTTAGGTTAGAATTCGTAGCTCATTTCTGATCTTCCATAATTCATATATTTTGCATATTTTGAATAAAATTTTTTCATATGGGGCGTTATTTTTCAAGTGTGGCCACTCAAAAAGTTAAAGTTGTCCAATCTAAGTTAAACGTAGGCAAAGTGTTGTGCTCTTGGAGAGTAGTGTCGGGGGGGGGGGGGCCGGGGTTCCGTCGGAAAAATATTGACCGAGGTGGGCGGGGTTAAGTTTTTGGGATTTTCGTGGATATCGTCTATTTCGGCGATTTTTAACTCTACTAATAGCGATGAAAAATTTTTTGTCTAGTACATTTTCGATAGGGTTTTTACGCCTATGTAGATTATGTAGTAACTATGTAGTAACTATGTAGATTAGAAAGTGGGATTAAAATTTTTAATTTATGAAAATAAGCGTTGAGTACTCCCGTACGTGCATGACGCTAGCGCTCGAGCCCCGCGACGCACTGTGGTTCCTTCCCTAATAGCACGGAACGTTCCTGGAACGTTCCGCGGGCACCTTTGGAACGTTCCAGGAGCGTTCCTGGGAGGTGTAAAATGTCCGCCGGTTGGGAACGTCCCACTGGAACGTTCCAAACATAAATTACCGTTATTGTTATTATTATCAATAAACATCGCGTGAACCGTAAGTGACAGGTCAAAATCGATGTCCGTTTATGATATGGATATGATATTATAGATAGTATATGCGGTACTCAAGACCCAAAAATGACATCCATTTTCACCTGTCTCTTACGGTTTACGAGATAATTGTTGTTAAAAATAACAATAATGGAATGTTCCCCTCAGGTCGCAATCGAACGTTCCTGGAACGTTCCCAAGCGGCGGACATTTTACACCTCCCGGGAACGTTCCTGGAACGTTCCGCTGGAACGTTCCAAAGGTGCCCGCGGAACGTTCCAGGAACGTGCCGTGCTATTAGGGTTCATTGTATATGCTAAAATATTTGATTGCTCTCTGTATTTTACAGGGTTGAGACTGCCATTATTTAAATGCCTGCATTACGTTCACTGATGAATTTTGAATTTTGTAAAATCAAGTTTTTGAATAAAAGGTCGGGTCGAAAGAGTTGTTTGATGGATTAAGTAAAGTTAAAGCTCGGAGATTTTTTCATGCTGATGTCTGGTCTTCTATCTGCCTTTCTTTCCGACTTTCGTTTTTTTAGTTATAATTTTTTTCATTTATTTCCTAATTTTCGTTTCTTCTCTTTTGGGAAGTAGTCGTATTCCGTGGCTGACGAAAATTTCTTCAATTGAAGTCTCCCATCTTAAGTAGTAGGCCAGTAAGTGAAGCATGAAAAAGAGTGTTTTGGTGTCACAATTCTAGACTGAAAGCGATATCGATATTTGTGTAGTTCTGATGCCTGGGATGAAGGCCTTAATGTTTTTAACAGCAAATTCGCAAACGCAAGTAACCGCGCGCTGTTCGAATTTCGCGAAACTATGTTTTTTTTAAGATTGCGACCCAGATATGAATCTGTGAGAACACTCAACGCTTGTTTTCATAAATTAAACATTTGAATCACACTTTCTAATCTACATAGTCTTATAGGAAAAACCTAAGCTTTCTTTTAAGACCAACAAAAAACCTTTCTTATTTTGAAAAAAAGTCAGATTTATTTTTGACCTTCATTTTTGAAGGTCAAATCTTTATTTTTTGAAACAATGCACTGGATAAGTCGAAAGGGTGTGAAAAACCCTATCGAAACTAAAAAAACTCAGGACTTCTGATCATTTCTGACCACTTTTGTTACGTTTCTCGACAGAAATCACCAGGAAAAGTCAGAAATAATAAGAAAATTTTTAGAAATCATCAGAGCTTAGGTTCAAAGGATAATTCTTTTATTAGGGGTCCAAGAATATATATTTATTTATTAATACTTATATAATAAAGGACTCTGAAGGTGAATCTGAACGTTTTGTCCGTTTTGACATATCACATTCACTTTACAAGATAGATTATATTTATCCTAATTTAAAATTTTTTAGGAAAATTTTTAGGTATCTAAAAATCTTTGAAACCCGTAGATTCTGAATTTTCAACTCTTGAATCTGCATATGTAACATTGGCAAAAATTAATTTTTAATTTCTAATCCTTTTCGGTTGGCTTACCTGCGGTCCTAGTCGATGATCTAGTAATCAAAATTACGGCCCTGGTCATTTGCACGGGACGTTTGTTATATCGCTCCGTTATATTTTTTAAATTACGTTTTCATGCAGAAAAACGTTTTATTTTACCTTTTAACATTTGAGTATCGTGCTGGTTACGTTACCATTATGGTGGTATGTGCTTGTGGAAGGTGTAGCGCGTTGTCACACTTGACTTGTCTAAATTTGACGATTAGGGATATTGAAAGTACCAACAAAAAATTGAAGGTTTGGAACTGCAATAATTGCACGAAATCCTTGGGTAACGAAAGTACCCGTCATCGTGGGCCTCTCTCCTCTGTTTCATCTGAGGGAGACGTCCCTGCCGATGAAACGGCATTGAAACAGCACTGGTGAACGGCACTGAGCCGCCAGTGCTGTTTCAGTGCCTGTTTTGGCCGATTTCGGCACCTAAACGGCACTGAGAGTGATGCAACGGTCATATAATGGCTTTGTATTCGTCACAAACCCTGCGGCCAGAGTGATTTACAGTAGTTGGCCGCCACAAACCGAATTCCTTTTTAAAATTTTCTTCAAATTATTAAAACTTTTTTTAATTGATGAATTTTCTCGTTATATATATTTTATAATTATAAATTATATACTAATATACCATTCTGGAGTTGAATTCAAAAACTTTGTCTATTTTAGCGTATCTCATTCCATTTACGAGATACATGATATTCATTCCAATTTTAAATTTCTAAACAAAAAAAATAGATATCTGAAGTTCTCGAAACCCGTAGATTCTGAATTTCTAACTTTCGCTGCGGTAATTTCAAAATTTTACCAATTTTAGTTTCTAATTTTTAATCCCTTTCAGCTGGTCTACTTGGTAGCCTAGTCGCAGGTATAAAGGCAACTTTTGCAGGCATTTAAATCTGGAATCTGAGTAGCTTTAAACGAGTAGCACTGAAACAGCACTGGGCAGTGCCGTTTCAGTGCCATTCAATCGGCAGGGGTAAGTAAGCCAGGGATGTCTTCTGTCACACTTGGGCCCGGAGTAGAAGCATTAATCTGCAACGCTATTTCTAAAGGACAGGAGTCTGGCCTAAAAAAATCACTTTCTTGTTGGAGGATTTTGAGGCTAAACAAATGGCTTTAATAATTCATTCGAGGTAGCCATCAAAGGAATAAAAGCGGATGTTGTTAAAAATACTTCCCGCATCGTGGTATTAGAGGAGACACAAGTTTTCAGCTTAATGATTAGTCGGAGGATTTGCCCGCTACTTTCTGCCAGATTGCTGCAGCTTTGGAGCTGCCTCTCACAAAACATGATATTTCATCTATTTACCGTTTAAGAGTCTTAACGAGCAATGTCACCTTTCAAAACATCCCACCAATATTGGTTGTTAAACTACAACAGCAATCTACTTGCGTTAAACTTTTTGAAAACTGCAAAAAAAAAACACGGAGTCACAACCAAAATGATTGGATGGAGTGAGGACGTTCCTCTGTATATAAGAGAATCGCTGACTAAAAACAATCGGTTCATATATAGTGCTGCTCTACAACTGAGAAGAAGTAGGAAATTAAAGTACCTTTGGACGACAGGGGGTAAGATTTTTTGCCGTAAAGAGGATGGTTCACCCAGAATTTTGTTGCCCAACATCAACGACCTTGCTGCCCTCCGTTGAGACGTCTTCTGTATTGCACTGCATCATGTGGCCCTCGCAGCTGATCAGCTACTTATTTTTTATACTTTTTTGACAATTTTTTTTGCATTTTTCTATTCTCTCTAATTTTACGAGTGTAGGTTTTGCACGTTACGGCAAAATGTTTGATTAAATCAATCAAAGTTTTGTTGAATCAAATAAATAAATGCATTGCTATACAGTTAACTAAAGTTTGGAGACATTTTTCGCAGCCCTCGCCATATTTGGTTTCCTGGAACTAAACCGTGATAAAATTATTTTGAGTTTTTACTTAAACATGTTTCAAAGACCATGATTTTTAATTTAAATACATGAAAGTTATGTTTTTTTATATTTCTCCATACACCATATACACCGTATACGAAAATTTTGTAGAAATTTGAAACAAATTGATGAATTAAAATGGGTTTGTTCTATTTATATTGTTGTCTTAGGAGGCACTTTTTCGCCACCCTTGCTATATTTGGTGTCCTGGAACGGAACCGTGATAGCAATCATTTTGAATTTTCACTCAAACATCTTTCATGTACCATGCTTTTTAATTAAATTACTTGGATGTTACGTTTTTTAAATTTCTCCTTACTAAACTCTTTCCGGGACAAGCCCACTATCAGTTACAGAACTTCTTTCTTTTAAACTGTTATTCTCTCTAAAAACATTTTAGAAACAATGTATGTTAAAAATCGAATTCGAAAATTCGATTTTTTGAAAATAATTCATCATTTATATGTAGCTGTATTACGATCGCTTGTCTTGAGATTCATGTGAACCTGACATAAATCTTCCGGAATCTATTAAAATTCTTAAAGGTTTAAGTAAGTTTTTCACTGAAAAAAGACCTGACGGAGCTTTCAAAGAATATCTAACTGAAGCTGCACATTTTAAAAACCTGATGGGTACGCGACAAAGAGTAGATGATCCCGAGAAAAGTATTAAAGTTGATTTTACTTCACAATATTTGGCGTAATAATCATGTCCTTGCAAGAGTGGTTTGAGTTTATTAAACAATTCGAAAATATTTTCGGTTTTGTATTTAACAGTACTACCCTTCTAAAGATGGATAGGTTAGACTTTCTTAAAAAGTGCAAGAATTTACAAGAAATTTTACAAACGAAGACGAAAAGCGCTCAGATATAGTAGGCGTGGATTTGTATAATGAACTTATTGCGTTAAGAACTTACCTCAAGCCAAACATGAGTGCAAATGAAATTTTGACGGTTATACTAAAAGAAAACTTGCATTTCCTGTTTCCAAACACGTTCATAACATACCGAATTTTAAACACTTTGCCAGTATCGTTCGCAAGCGCGGAGCGACCCTTTTCAAAATTGAAAATAATAAAAAAAACTACTTGCGAACAGCAATGGTGAAAAGGAGACTGTCAAACTTGACTATAATATCAATTGAGCGAGTTATTACGAATTTATTGGATGTGTCTGAACTGGTTGAAGAATTTCCCGAGATTAAAGCAAGGCGAGAACATTTCTTAAGAATCCTTATTACATTTAAATAATGTGTATGATAATAATAATGTAGGGATGTGGCGACCCACAATAGGCCTCTCTCGGATGGAGGCAATGGGTCAGTTGAGAGTGGCAATAGGACCGAACCGAGGCGACGACCAGGCAATGGCCCCGGACCAACGCGAGAACATCGATTTATACCAGTGGTCGGCACGCTCTTGACCAAGTCAGGGTAGCCTGACCAGCCTGACCAACGACCTACTTTTTGGTCAGGTACCTGCGAGCTTGGGCAGACCAACCCTTCCCTTTGTTGGAAAATGGGAGAAAAATTTGAAATTAAAAGTTTCTTAATTCTGCAATCCGCGATTTAAAAGTAATGTATTTGGAATCTACATATTTTTCCGATTCCAACGACATGTAATTTGTCTATAAAGGTTGAACATTTTAGAAGTATTTAGCATTAAATTGAATATTGAGTTAAAGTTTCTTGATATTAAACTCCTTCAAATTTTCATATTTTCTAGGCAAATAATATATCATTGGAATCGGAAAAATTCGTAGATG
>CAKNWU010240880.1:0-10772 GCA_932072015.1 Andricus quercustozae | reverse complement strand
TTTATTATTATCCCAAATTTTCAACTCGATGTGGCTATTCGTGTGAAAATAAGTTTACAAATAAAAAAAGTGTCTAAGGTGGGAATCCGGTCACGTGACCCACTCGTCACATGGCCTTAAGAGAAACAATCAATTTTTCGTTTAATACACATTTCGTCAAACATGATTGAAGAAGCTTTAAAACGATGAAATACAGTTCGCATTAAATGGGAAAATAACTTAATTAATTGTGCAATCAGTGAAAATAATGAAAATAGCCTTACATTTTAAGCAGCAGATGTATTATTTTCGAACTTGAGATGTAGGATTGTTAATCAGCGCAAAAAGTTAGCCCAAGCTTTGTTCACGAGATTCTTACAGCTGAATTATTTTGAGTACGCTAATTCAATTTGAACGCGAACTACCTCCCACGCGCAAGCTACTTCCCCCACTCAGCCTTCCATCAATGAGTCGAATGTTGTCCGTAAATTAACCGCAATGGAAACACTCAGTGTTTCATCTACATGAAGTCTCTTCTCCTAATTACCGTGGAGCAATTTACTTTTTTGTTTATTCATTCAGAACTGATAACTGTGCATGGACTGGAACTGTGATTTTGTAGGATAAAAATCAACGAAGTTATTATATATTTTTATAAGAAAAAAACGCCTTTTCCTACTTTCAGCCCTTTTTGGCCAACTTCATTGCGAAAAAAAATACCTGAGTACTGTTTTGGATACTGAAAATGTTTCGGATTAAAATTCTAGACTTTCATTGCGTCTAAACCTTTTTTTTTAAGTACAGCACCTGAAGAAACAGACAATCTCTGAACAATAAACCGATTTCCTGCCAAAGGATTTACTATTTTGGCCTGAACTTTTGCACAAGCTTTCAGTTTGCAAAAATATATTTTTTGCAGATTTTAAAGGTTTTGCAGGCGTTATAGTCAAAATTGAAAAGTGATCAATTTTGCCGGATTTAATTTTTTTTTCAAGCAAACAAATTAATCAATCTCAACGTTCGACTACTCAAATTGCACATTTTTTTAATATCTTTCATTCATAATCAAACTTATTTTCTCGCAGATTTATATCTTAATCACAAGCTTCAAAAAACAATGTTTCGCAAACTTTGAATAGCGTGCAATTATTTTAGTTTGCGAATTTGCTGCTGAAAACATACTGGCCTTCTTCACAAGCATCATCACTTCATAAAAATGCACATCGCTTCCATTCTTAACTTTCGTCCTTCAGAAATCGTTTGCTGACATATATTTAAGTGGAAGCTTAGAGGCACGTTAGACCTACAGTATTCGTTCCCGGGCACTGCGTAAGTTGAATGTGGCACCCTCGAGCGTACAAATCTCTATTTCACCTAGAAATTATTTCTATCCCACTTCTTCTTATACATGACTTCAAAGAGTGTAAAAAACAATTTTTGAAAATAGAAAAACATTTAAAAGTGGCTTTTTTAAAATCAATTTTAACTTTGAGTTTCAAACAAAAGAAATTCTTATGAATCTCTTAAAGTACATGAAAAGAGCTTTCCAAAACCTATAATAAAGGTTCAATCGGATTATCCTAAAAGAAGTTACTGTATTAACGTGAAGGTGAAAAAGCACCTAAAAAAGTGAAAACTTCAGGCTCTTGTATATTGACTACCGGTTGATAAATGGACCTAGGGTTTGGTGAATTAATATAGGTCCTCTAGAACCTAAAGTAGATAATCATTATTTAAAAGCACAAGTATAGTGTAATAATTAATTTGGAACGAATGCATCGATTTGCATCGAATTTGGAACGATGTGGATACGTAGTGCATTGGTACCCTAAAAAAGTATCGATTATTTGGTATCGATTTATTAAGGCCTTCACAGCGCGCGTTATGAAAATGTGTTTGAAAAAATGATCATTTTCATATATTTGATATTTTTGTGTTTTTCGTTTTTTCTATATTCTTCAGGGTCTTCCTCGTTTCCAAAAATTCTGACAGTTCTTTAATGAATGTTCTCTAGGAAATAATTTAGATTTAGTATACCCCTGTTTAAAAAAAAAAAAAAATTTTAATCTGCAGAAACGTCGGGAGAATCATTTCATATATTAGAGTCTTTTCTACTCATACAAATAACTTAGAAAAAAATTTGACATGCTTGAAAATAGATAATTTGAAAAAAAAACTTAGTTTTTCCCAAATTTACTGTGCTTACTTTCTCTCAATCTCTCCATCCCAATATACACTTCCTGTTTTTCCTATCCTTGCGTTCCAGTCCCCTCCCATTATTAGAATTTCATTTTCCTACTCTTTTGTGCAACTTCCTATTTCTTTCCTTCTCCTTTTCGTTTTCTTTCCGTTATAAATTCTGTACCACCTTCCCTTCACATTCCCTCCTGCACTCTATCCAAAGTACCTTTTATCAACTATTTTTCTCCTATGTTCTCCTTGACTACTGCTATTATTAATCCACTAGCCCTACCCTCCATCTTTTTCTTCTATTTACGTTTCCATTAATCCTACAGTATCACACGGTTCAAAGTGATTACAAAACCGTCTATCCTTTTTCCTTATTGCTGCTGCATTCCAAAAGATCACCTTAACCTCTGTTTCTCTTTGTTGTACCCCTCTTGTATTCCTTGTCTTCTTTTTTTTCTCTTACCTTTGACGTTACTCTCTTGTCCCATTTTCCTCACTTTAAAAAGGTCTCTGTCCCTTATCTAATCTTTCTTTCCATCTATGTCATATTTCTTCTGTACATACTTTTTGATACCCTACCTGGACAGTCTTTTCTCGTTTTCTTTCTTTCTTAGCTACTTCTGTCATCTTCCTTTCGATCTCTCTTTCTTTGTATGTTAAGGCATGATTCACATACACTTTTCTTGTATCTAGCATACTCTTGTTTCACTTAGCATACTCTTATTTGTCATGACTTCTTGTTTCGCTTCGCATGAGTCCATTTTCACTACTAAGGCCCCTTTTCCGCTTATATCCGGTCTTCTCACTTTATTAAGTTTTGCCCCTACCACCAAATCTCTCTCTCAAGAAAATCCTCGACCCTTTCATTCCCTTTCTCCCCATTTATACCAACTATTGTGAAGTTGTTCTTCCTATCCCATCTCTCCCTTCTGTCGAACTCTCTTTCCACTTATTTTCTTTACGATGCCGTCTAAATTCCCTACCTGTGCTCACTCGATTTTTCTCTAATTAATCTCACGTCTTTCTATGTCTTCTATTTTCTTTGACTTATGCGGTTACGTCACCAGTATCGCGCAGTGACACCCACAATAGGCCTCTCTCGGATGGATCCATGGTTCAGTTGGGAGTGGCAATAGGACCGAACCGAGGCGACGACCAGGCAATAGCCCCGGACAAACGCGAGAACATCGATTTAAGTGGTCGGACCAACCCAGGAGGGACATCCTTACCTGTTGGCAAAGACGCTCACCGGCGCGAAGAGGATTCATGCAAAGGTAACATGACTGTTGGTTCAATATGCACCCGGAATATGCTCATAAAACGCCTCAGTATTTAAGAGATCAGGTATCCTTTTTGCGCAAAAACGGATATGAAGATCTTTTTCGGCAAGAAGAAGAGCAACATCCTCCAGCGAACATACCACCCGTTCCAGCAAGACCACCTTTGCAGATAACCGATAATGCCAACATGAGAGGTAGGAGATCTATCCACCAAAAAGTCTTTCTTAGGATGGACAGATTATCTGAAGCTAATAATGCTCTTCCCGATTTGCTCCCCGAAGATGTTAATCTCTGGAATCTGAACTGTATAACTTTTGCGAAAGACAAATTTTGCAGGCTCCAGAGGAAGAGTGTCTACTAACTACTGATGAATAAGTAAGAAATTTATCGCTAGAACTAAGAACTTTTCAGCGCCAGGGCCAGATAAAATCAATAACTTTTGGTGGAAGAAGTTCACTTCTACGCACCAACATCTAGCTCGTATATTTACTTCTTTCTTAAAAGGAGAACAACCCATTCCGCAGTGGCTAGTGGAAGGACGCACGGTATTGATCCCTAAGACCGGAGATTTGTCAAGTCCACAGAACTACAGGCCCATAGCTTGCTTAAACACCAGCTACAAGCTATTCACTGGCATCATCAAAGTGAGGATATTCACATCTATCGAGCCGGTATGGAGTGAAATAATTGAACAACGTCGATGCAAGAGAGGGCTGGCAGGTTGCAGGGAGAACCTATTAATAGACAGGTGTATTACCCAAGACTCGATCAGGTATCGACGCCATCTGTCCATGGCTTGGGTTGACTACCGTAAGGCATTCGATAACACGAACCATGCGCTACTTATTAAGATCCTTGAGTGCCTGTAGGTGCATTCAAAAATAGTGAGATGCATAAAAAAGCTTATGCTCTTGTGGCGGACAAGACTTGTCATAACATTTGACCAAAGACAAGTGACTGCCAGCTATATCACATATAAGAGAGGGGTCTTCCAAGGAGACTCTCTAAGTCCGATACTTTTCTGCATCTCCCTCTTGCCTCTATCTATTGGCCTACGAGGCAAAAGCTCTGGATACC
This sequence comes from Andricus quercustozae, assembly GCA_932072015.1. Taxonomy (NCBI): domain Eukaryota; kingdom Metazoa; phylum Arthropoda; class Insecta; order Hymenoptera; family Cynipidae; genus Andricus; species Andricus quercustozae. Next base: position 6,246 of record CAKNWU010240880.1, on the reverse strand, counting down.
TATGTGGCCCGCCGAACAGAAGAGAATATAAGGTCAACCACCTTTTATACATGGACGACCTTAAACTCTTTGCTTCCTTGAAAGAGGATCTTAACATCCTTGTTGAGGCGGTGAATAGGTACTCTGAAGCGATTGGCATGAGATTTGGACTGAACAAGTGTGCCTGCGTCCATCTACACCAAGGACTACTAGAAACTACACCATCGAGTGACGATCGGGATGTTCAACTCATAGGCGGAAGTACCATTCAACATCTTGGTAATGGAGAAACTTATACATATCTTGGGATACCGTAAGCGGAAAACCAAGAATTCTTTCCAGCAAAATAAATTTTCAAATACGAAACACGCGCGCTCAAGCGTGCGATCGGTCTCGTTCATGTAAAATTTTTACATAATATAATATTATTATACTATGTACACATTGTGCCATTTAATATTATAATTCTATGCCCCTGCCCCCACATAGAAAAGATAGGCTCCTCCGCTTCTGTGAATAATATTTTAATTTTTCGAATGGAAAACAGTGAAATTGAACCAGATAAGATGGATTTTCAAGCAAAATAGTTCATCAATCCTGAGCAACAGCACTTTCATTGTGAAGCAAGCAGTTGTATTTGAAACAAATAAAGATTCAAGAATAAATATAGAAAAATTATGAATGTCTATGATTGCATAATTTTCAATTGTGAATCGTGAAAAAGGAATGCTCAAAAACAGGCTGCGAACTGCATACCCTTAAAGTTTAAACCTTGAAAAAAGAATAACTTGCAATTCCATACTTTTCCAATTCATCAATTTCCAATTCCTGAAGCAGCATCTTTATTCAGCATTTTTTTCATTCAATACGCATAATCATAATGCCTGGCACCAACTTGTGCATAAAATAGGTTAATATCACGAAGCTGGCGCTTAATTTTAATCCAAATATTTTATTGTCACAGTAAAACGACATTGATTTTTCGAAAAATAAGAAAGAAGATTATTATTTTTATGTTTGTAAACTTTTTAAGATATTCATTTAATTAATCATTTAATTTATTGATGATTGATAAATTATTATATAATTAAATACTAATAATTAATTAATTAATAATTAATTAATTAATAATTAATTAATTAATAATTAATTACACCACTACACAGAAACCATTTGATCAGAATGTTGTCGCAACAATATATAACTTTCATCTCTATCTACAAATTCTACGAAAAAAAATGCTGAATAAAGATGCTGCTTCAGGAATTGGAAAAGTATGGAATTGCAAGTTATTCTTTTTCAAGGTTTAAACTTGAAGGGTATAAAAATCATACTGACAAAGATTTCAATGATTTTCCAAAGATTTCACAAATATTACCAAAAGTTTCAAAAATATTTTAAATATTTCACAAAGATTACACAAGCATTACAAAATTTTCGTGAAGATTTTAGGTAGATTTCAAAGATTGCGCAAAGATTTTAATAATTTTCCCAAGATTTCGCAAATAATTCGGATAAATTCAAACGATTTCACAAAGACTTCAATTATTTCACAAAGATTGCACAAAGATTCCAATTATTTCCCAAACATTTCAAATACTTCACAAAGATTTCAAATATTTAGCACAGATTTCGGATAGATTTATAAAATTGCACAAAGACTTCAACGACTTTCCAAAGATTTCACAAATTTTTCAAATATTACCAAATATTTAAAAAATATTTTAAATATTTCGCAAAGAGTTCACGCAGATTTCAATGACTTCCCCAAGATTCCACAAAAATTTCAAATATTTCGCAAAGGTGTCCAATAGATTTCCAAGAGTGCACAAAGATTTCAATAATTTCGCAAAGATTTCAAAAATTTCAACAAATATTTTGCAAAGATTTTGAATAGACTTCAAAGATTTCACAAAGACTTAAATGATTTCACAACAATTTAAATATTTCAAATATATCTCAAAGATTTCCAAATATTACAGAAAGAGTTCATGCAGATTTCAATCATTTTCCAACGATTTCACAAAGATCTCAAATATTTCGCAAAGGTTTCAGATAGATTTCCAATAGTGCACAAAGATTTCAAACATTTCAACAAATATTTCGCTAAGATTTTGAATAGACTTACAAGATTTCAGAAAGACTTCAATGATTTCACAAAGATTTAAATAATTTCACAAAGATTTAAATAATTTCACAAATATTATACAATATTTTAAAAATATTTGAAATATTGCGTAAAGATTTCCAAAGATTACAGAAAGAGTTCACGCATATTTCAATTATTACGCGATGACGGCCTGTTAAAATCTCTAAAATTACGCAAAAAATGGTCAGGTGAGTTATGACAGGCAGTCACTCCCCTGGGTTCCAGTATCGTCGAAAAATTTCACGCTTGACCTCCTGCGGTGCACTTCTTGAAACGGGGAGCGCCTGTTTTCGGTTCATCATGGGTACTCTCCGGGTGGCGGCTTGCTTGTTCCCAGTAGCATAAATCAAGCATATTTTCGATTAATTAAAAAAAAACAAGACTATTTTTCGAAAAAAGGTCTCTAAGCGGGATTGTAGTTTGCTCATTAGATTACGTGGTTAAAGTATTACATTAAACAATTTATACTTGCAGGAGAAAAGTTGTCATTTATAATACATGGGCTAAAATCAAGCCCGGGGAAGCACCTTAACGCCGCCATGCCGCCGCCTTTCCAACTGACGTCGGTAGGACATCTGTATGATATTCTCCTTTTTACCGGTAAGGAAGTTATTTTTTTACCATCATACCAATTTACCATCAAAATTGAGTGCAGTGTTTAAAATTATAAATTAATAAATAATAAATTGAGAAAGTAGATATTTATCAAACAGTTCTAAAACCTTTCTGAAGAATGTGAGTAGCTTTATTTTTTTAAATGTTCTTTTATAAGGCTGTACCGGTCAGAAGATGTATCCTAAAAATTCAATTGGCTCATTTTACTCCAAAAATACTAGCAATAAATATTTTTTAAATACCTAAAGGTACTCTTTTTTTACAAGAAGTGTGTATGAGCCACACAAAAAAAAGTATTTTTTCGGGTCTAGAGGTCAGACCACGTTGACTATATGTTTTTGGGGTCGGTGAATCCGAATCCGAGATCCAAAAACCCCCAGCACGTCAGGGTTTTGACGTAATCTCAAAAAACCCGATACAAATTTTGTTAGAGTCAGGGGGTCAGACCATGTTTATTATATGTTTTTGGGGTCGCTGAATCCGAACCCGAAGTAAAAAAAGCCCCAGCACGTCAGGGTTCTGACATAAAAAAAATACATAAAAAAATGAGGTTTTATGAGGTTATATCAGAACCCTGACGTGCTCAGGTTTTTTGGACCTTGGATTCGGATTCGGCGACCCCAAAACATATAATAAACATGGTATGACCCCCGGACTTGAAAAAACAAATTATGAGGTTTTATGAGGGTATGTCAGAACCTTGACGTGCTGGGGTTTTTGGACCTCGGATTCGGATTCAGCGACCCAAAAAACATATAGTCAACATGGTCTGACCTCCAGACACGAAAAAAGATTTTTTGTGTGGCTGTGTAATTTTCACGTTACTCGAGGTTACCATTCGAAATTTTTTTTCAAGAATGTAGTAATGTTAATATTTACATTAAGGGCATGTGATACTTCAATCGGGTTCAGTTTCCTCGGGTTTTTGTCCGCAAAACATAAAATTTTTAAAAACTGAATTGGGGGATGCTATAAAATAGAATAACGGACGTCCCCGAACTCTTTTTTTTAAGGGATAATAGCAAAAAATATATTCTGATAAATAACATTTTTCTGTATATGCACTATTTGGAGGTTAGAATCGGTTGTCAAGTCACTGTCATTCCGATAATGTCAGTATCTGTTGGACCGAGTGGCATAGAGGGCGTTCTAACGAGCATAAATTAAATTATTTATGAAATGTATTTTTTGGATTGCCTACAAACAAGCTTAGTTCCGGGTCATTAGTTACTATGTTTTATTACTTATCCTAAGTTTTCGACCAAAAATATTGTGTAGTTTGGAAGTAAAGCTGCGGGGAGAATTATAACACACATAACCTCAAAATACATACATATTAATCAAATTTAGCAAAATGAAATTTTTTAAAATTATTCCACAACGGAAGAGTTCGGGGACGTCCGTTAGCATGTTCGCTATCATTCCCCAAATTTTTAAGGCAAAATCTTTATTATTGTAGGAAAAAAGCCGGGGGAACCTAACACTGCTAAACTCGATAATTTTTTAAGTATCACATGCCCTTAAACTGACACGTAATTTTAAACACTGCACTCAAATTTGATGGTAAGTTACGAAAAAGATAACTGTCTTACCGGCACAAAAGAGGATATTATATTACATATTTTCGAAAAATTATCATCATATGTGTGAGAAGTTGCAGGCTCCGGAAGCTACGATCATGTTTCCTTAATGCAACCAATCCCGACGTAACTGGAACATTTACGTCATCCACTTCTGCTTTTTCTGTCCTAGAAGGTAAGCAAGCGCGGGAAATTTACGCGAGAGAACATCGTTCAACACTGTTCCGTGGAGTCAGGTCTCTAGCCGCAGATGACCTTACGCGGAAGACGGGACAGTTGGAGATGAAGGTTTCACCTCTGGACACTTTTTTAGAGCTACCAATCTTTGTAGAATGTTATGAGGAACACTGTTGACGGACTAGATGAAGTGATCCCAGAAGAACAGCCTTTTGCATCCGGTTCGCGATGCAATGAGCCTGACGCTGGCAAGTCGGAATCTTGTTGTGTTGGCTAAGAAATGAAGCTTTCATACCTCCAAGATAGCCGATTATGAGAACTACAAGGTGGACTTTGTAGCATTGGCACAGCTTGCACAGCTCGAAAAGAAGTGCTTGATATTTCGCCCGTTTTTCTTCGTCCTTTGACGTGATATTACCATAGGCTGATGCCGAGAATTCAATCACGTAAATGATCTTGGTCTTTAGATCTTGGAGGACAATGTCAGGCTTCGTAGCACTCATACGTTCACTGGCGGAGAATAAGAAATTCCAGTAGATCTTACACTGATCATTTTCCACAACGGACTCGAGTTCTTCCTGGGCGCATGGCAAGACGAGCAATAGATCAACAACATTTATTGCCTAAGATGGTGATATAACACTTTTAGAGCCGCATTGTGTCTCTCTATGTACCCGTAAGGTGCATACTCTGAGCATCCGCTGAGACCATGTCGAAGTGTTTCTGGCTCTTGCTTACACGCTCGGCAGTTAGTATCGCCTACAGGTATATTCGGGAGCGCCTGTTTTCGGTTCATCATGGGTACTCTCCGGGTGGCGGCTTGCTCGTTCCCAGGCGCATAAATCAAGCATATTTTCGATTGATTACAAAAAAAAAAACAATACCATTTTTCGAAAAAAGGGCTCTAAGCGGAATTTTATTTTTCCCTTTAGGTTATGTGGTTAAAGTATTACGTTAAAAAATTCATCCTTGTAGGAGAAAAGTTGTCATTTATAATACATAGGCTAATAATCAAGCCCGGAGAAGCACTTTAATGTCGGTGCGTCTTTGTAACATTTTTATTTTTCATGTATTGTTTTGTTTAATCTTTCTTTAATCTTTATACATTATTTTCTTTACAAAACTATAGTTATCGTGAATTCGAAAAATTATCATTATATGTTATCATTATTTATTTTTATTATTGTATTATATTATTATATTATATATTACTCAAAGCGACGAAGACGCGGTACTTGCAGATTTTATGCCGGTCTCGCTTCTCTTTCCCTTCTCAGTGCTATATCCCGCGCAAGCTCCTTCGCCCTATACCAGGCCCCTCAAACTGATGAGCGGATCTGTGTACAACCCGAACGGGATCTTTCCTCCGGTCGGCTATCTTCGCCTCATTTAGGCTCATTTCGGAAGTTTAATGCATATGGCCTCTGAGGAACGTATTTGGCGCGATTTTTGAATTTAAAAAACTGGATTTTATTATTGTATTGAGGTTTTTTTCAACTCATGCAGGGCCGAATTTAGGTTTGTGGGGGCCCTAGGGCCGATTAAAATGTGGAGGCCTTTTAGCCAACTCAAGAAATATAATTCCTTGCTGGCTTCTAAAAAAAAAAAAAGGTCCTCGAAGTAGGAGCCGATGCAGAAGTGTGTGCATGATTTTGATTTGCCGACTAGTTACATTTGTGGGGGCCCCTAAAGTGTGGGGGCCCTGGGGCCATGGCCCCGCTGGCCCCGTGCTAAATTCGGCCCTGA
>CAKNWU010240812.1:0-11418 GCA_932072015.1 Andricus quercustozae | reverse complement strand
CCCTTTGTTATTCCCATCTCATATTATAATCATAAGACCCAAAAATCATTCCGGCGACACTTTAATATAATGACACTATGCGCCAATGCGGAAAGTAGCGAGGTTCACACCATTTTTTCATTGAAAACTTTGAAAAACGTGGCGATATTGGCGAGAAGTAGGCGTACTACATTTTGATCACTTCGGAAGAGGCGCTTCATACAATTAGGATAGAACTTCACTTACAGGTAAGTTCGTTTAATCTCTACATTTTACATTGCATCTAATACACGGTCGTATACACAGGTCCGGGGGCTCTCGTGGTGGGGGAAGTTCCCTTATTGAAGCTTCCGATTATTTCATAAAGTTGCCACTTGCGGTAGTGGCGTAATAGTAGAGTAGAGAAAGTGGCGAATTAATTTGAAATTTTAATTTCAAGAAGTCAATTTAATCCAGATGTATTCAATAATTTGAATAATGTGGATGCATTTTTATTTAATGAAAATAATAAACACATATTGATGCTAAAAATTATATGATTTAAAGTAAATTGCATGAAACTGATTTTTCAAAATATTAATGTAGTGCAACGAGTGGCCTTAACACACACGTTTAATCATAATAAAAATTCCTTATAAATATAAATGGTCGATAGCAAATAAAGTTAACCGATAAAATTGTTACAGTAATCAAAATTCCAAAATTAATACTTCACCAAATATTCTTGACACCAGTTGAGACTCTGAGGTTAGAAAATGTTTGAAAACGTGTTTTGTTTATCTTTTCAAATTCAAATCCTACACTACTTAAAACATACGCCACTACATTCAGTGGTCCGTTTGCGAAACTTTCTGGCTTACAATAGGGAACTTCCCCCACCACGAGAGCCCCCAGACCTGTGTATACGACCGTGATCTAATAATATCACAGTTCAAGATAAAATGTTTATGTAAAAAATGTATATTATTGAAGTAAGTAGAATTTGCAGGTTAGTAAATTATCCCTGCGATCCAGGATAGGCCAGTTCAAGGGTTCAAGCATGTCTGCAATTTTGACAATGACGTCTTCCATATTACTTACACCTTGGCTTAGTACATTTAAGCTACGAAAAACTAAAACAGCCTAACTCCAATGAAACTAATTTTACAGGAGAGACAAAAAACCTTTTCAGGGAAATAATTGGCAACAGATTGAAATTATTTTTTTTTGTAGCTTTTATAGTCAGTTTAAGGACCATTATTTCAAAAATAGATAGAGCTACGTACGAATTTGATAATTTAATGGAAATTTCGATTGGGTTATGATGTTTTTTTTTTTTTTCCGTAACATTATAATGAAAGAAATACTACAAATCGCGAAGGAAATGATCTAAAATAAATATTTATACATATATTATTCACAATTGAACAAAAATTAATTTTTTTTAAACAGAACATTGATCTAGATATACACAATACTTAATAACTCTGAGTCGTTATTATCAGAGACAGTTATTGAAAGGCTATAATGAGGTTCGATTTGGAGAAATAAGTGAATACTTCCCATTCTTAGGGCCGGTTTCACCAACCTCGGTTAAAAAGTTGATCCTCGGTTAAACCGATAATCGACGGTTAAATATGGCGTATAACGTTCATTTTGACTGGCCGTCAGTTAACCAATGATTTAACCGAGGTTGGTGGAACTGGCCCATAATGTTCTAAATTTAAATACTTGTATCATTTCAAGCATCCCACAATACGAAATAATATTTAGTTTCGCGCATCATTATAAATAGAAATATTGTACTGTATAGTACTGTATGAATGTAATCACATGCAGTGATAACCCGTGGCTGCATTCGGCTTTATTAGAACTACTCGTATTTTTCTGGACGTTTGGCCAGGCGAGAGGAAAACTTCAGAAAACCATGGTCCCGAGTTCAGCCGGTTTTCCGACTCTCGAGTTTGAATGTTGCCATTTTATTCTCTAGATCATCGAGCGTACACACACAACCTTCCTCGGCGTCAAACCTCCTGCTTGAGATTTGTTCAACGCAGCGAATACACAACCTGGTCCTACATCACAGACGGTCACCTATACGAGTGCTGTGCGCACTTGAAATGGCCTAACATCCGCGTCTAACAGTGTAAGTGTACACACTTCTCAACAAAATTCAGGACGTAAATTGGCACGCCTACATTTCAATGTCAAAATTTCAAATTCATTGTTCGAAATTCCTAAACACTCTCTACAAATTAACCAGTGAAATCTCACTGACCACTGACCAGCAGTCATCTGGTCGTACGCGTTATCCGTCAGCTGGTTAGGTATGACACGCAGCATTAATCACTTTTGTGCCAACCTTTGCAAAATTATATTTCAATGAACGCACTTTACCCTCACAATAATAAATGAGGGCCCAGCTGCAATACAATAGAATATAATATATTTCACATAATTGTGGGAAGGCCTGTCATTATGTCAAGGTGACGCGTCGCTTCAAGTCAAACCCAAGTGGCCAGGGGCCTCCCCACTTCCAAGCGAAAGATAGTATATCCCATGTTCATTGCCACCAGGCTCCGAATATTTTTTAAACAAACACAATTAAACAATAAAGTTCGTTTTCACTCGAGAAATGCAAACACCCGACCGGCGACACGCGCGTACGAGGCGACTGGAGGTTCATGTCCTGGCCTCGTGGAGCGCTATTTGACTGTTTGAATATATCATTTGGTGTCACTGGTATATTCAGTAATGTTGTTTTAGTTGAGTTACCTACTGGTTTACCCAGTCAAAGGCAGAAAAACACTGGTTCACCAGTGATAATTTGAAATACTGATTCAACCATGGACATGTTCACTGGTTCAGTGTAGGAGAGCACTCTAGCAGGATAAATTAAGCGCAGATTACTTTTCTGAGATATCGTTCTCAATGAAAAAAAACAACATTTTTTTTTATTCACATGAACCTCTCACTATTAGAGATGGATTGTGAAGATTGTCAGTTTGTTGCTGGACTGTCGATTTACGTCCTGCTCTTAATTTCTCAGGATGCCAAGAAGTAACAATACTTCCTGTCTGTGAAATACGCTAGAGACTGCAACTTTACTAAAAAAATATGAATTCATAAGTCTGTTTAAATTTACTCGCTTACATTGATTTACTATGTGCCACGTGAATCGAACAATTTCTATCGTAGACAAAGTAATGTCACATCGGACTGTTATTTCACACTGTGCGATGGGGTGTAATTGGACCAGATTGTGAATTTCTGTGGTTATACTTTGTAATTTGAAAATACACTGCGCATGAAACTAAAATGGATTTAACACAAATTAAACAGTATTTTAACTATAAAAGTGCAATTACGTGGATAGCACAAAAGTTTCCCTGAACATTCCTAGTTCCCGCAAGTAGGTAAAAGTCCGCGCATCAAGGAAGGTTCGGAAGGAATGTTCCGGGAGTGTTCGTGAAAAATGTTCCAGAAAGGTTCTCGGAAGTAGTTAAATGTCCACGTATCAAGGAATGTTCCGGGAATTTTCGTGAAAAGTTTCGCATTACATTAACCTACTGCTACACGCTGTGATAGCTGTAACATTAGTACACGCTAGCGGTACTCCGCACCGCACTTTCGCTTTTAATGATAACGCTGAATACCCCCAGCATGTGTGGATTTTACTCTGGACGAGGAAAATTCCCTAGAAAACTACCTTTTCTGGGTATAAATTACCCTTGGTACTGAAATAATCTGGAAACAGGTCAGAGCATAGTATCTTTATGTATCTTGGTGCGCTGAATACGAAGCTGAAATTAGTTTTCCCCTAACATGTCAGGGTTTCCCCCTAGACGCGGATAAATTTCCTAGGAAATCAGCTTTTCCGGGTATGACATTACCCTTCGTATTGAAATCTTCTGGGAGCAGGTCATAGCATGATACTTTTATGTAGACTCTAAAAACAGACTATTGACTGTCAAACAATTCCTTTCAATATTAAAGGATTTTCCATTAAAAATTGACATGAGAGGAAATCCTTTCACAGTTAAAGTATTGTCATTTCAAATGCTATCCTTTAACTGTGAAAGGATTTCCTTTGATCCTGAAGTGAAATCTATTGTCGGACCAAAGGAAGAATAATTTAAACGTTAAGAGAAAACTTATTGCATGATATTACGTGCAAGGAATGTACAAAAGCCGAACTTTGGTGAATGTAAATATAAAATCGATAATTATCAATTCACAAAAAACGTGTTACGAACATTCGATTGTCAAAAGCAATACAAAACTTTATACTTCGATTTCAAAAGCGTAAAAAGCAATGTAATGCCAGGTTATGCGGATCAAAAATTGTTCTTTCAGTACACGATCCTTTCTAAGTTTTCGCTTCACAATCTGGGATTCCTAATTTTTGGAAGAAATCCATTTTCTACATAATTTCGCACGTTTTTTTACTCACTTCATCAATTAATAAATAAATCGTGCAGTAAAAAATTTACTTACACACATTGGGTGCTAAATGATATTCACTCATGCGCATGCGCACTTTCTCCACTACCCAACAAATGAACTCCTTTAATAGTTAAAGGAATTCTTTTCAAAGTCAAAAGAAATCGTTCATCAGTGAAAATACTTCCGTTTTGCATTTAACGCATAACAGTGAAAGGATTCTATTGATGGACAAAAGAAATCGGACTTAATTTCAAAGAACGCATTCTGAAAGAAACGTAATTTTACTGTTAATAGACTTTTTCTTAGAATGTATTTTGGTGCGCTGAATACGAATCTGACATTAGTTTTCAACAAGAACTTCAGGGTTTCCCCCTAGACGCGGAAAATTTCCTAGAAAAGCAGATTGTCCATATATGGAATTAGCCTGGGCATTTAATACATCTTTCCGGATGAATTCAATGTCAGATTCGTATTCAGAGCCCCAAAATACATATAGATACCATACTCTGACCTTTCGCTCAAGACACTTTTTTGTGGGCCTGTGTAATAGATTTTCTTTCTTGGAGTTTGTTAATAGAACTGATGCCCAAAGTAAAAAAATGGTATCCAATTGAAATGATGTGACTGGCGGGACCAGAAACACGTGCATTATCTGCTGGATGGTCTGAATATACCAGAAGCAGTCAAAGTCAACCAATGAATATTAGCCGCGCATTTCCAGAAATTACGAAAATCCCTTACGGAGTACCGCTTAGCGTGTAGTTATGGGTTAATTAATTTAATATAATGCTAAATTTTTCACGAATATTCCGCGAAGGTTCCCGGAAGGAGGTAAATGTCCGCGTATCAAGGAAGGTTTCCAAGGAAGGCTCCGGGAATGTTTGTGAAAAATGTTCGCATTATATAAATTTAATTCATTTAATGAATTAAATGCCTCATGAGCATTCCCCGAATCTTCCTTGGGAACCTTCCTGGATTTCTCGAAATTCTGCGAACCTTCCACTAGAATGTTCCAGGAATGTTTAGGGAAACTTTCGTGCTATCCAGGTAAGCGAATAATTAACAAAACTAATCGTAATCAGCTGTACTAACGTCAAAATTCTAACATTCAGAGAGGATTTTGAAAAAAATTTCACCCGTACACCGAAAGACAATTAGTATTGAATAAAGAAAATATCTGTTCGAATACGGACGATACAATATTTGTACACCGAGAGAACATACTTTTTTCGTATGATCTCGTGTCGCACTCGCTAGCATGAACTATATCATACTATGACAGTATACATTAACAATTAATAATGTTGTAAACATGTTATTTAACAAATTGTAATTTTTTGGGAATTTGTCAATATTACGGGTTTTTTATTATCAAACTACTTTAAAATCAATTGAAAATTATGACTTGCAAATACAAACAAAAGTAGAAGTTTAATATTGTTATTTTTAATAACAATTGTATAACAAAAAATATTAAATATAGCATTTTTAACGGAAACAATTCTTTTTTTCTACTGAATCAAGTTGCAGGTGCCTCCTTAAGGGTAATGTTCCATCAAGATTTAAGTTAGCTTTTTTTTTTGTTCAGAGAATACAAATAATATTCCTAAAATGTCTGATTTTGACGTTCTGTTTGCTTACATAACTAAGTTCACAGAATGAAATTAAAAAATCGGGCCTAGCGTTTTCGTAAAGAATTTCATGCTGAGCATTTCTAAAAAAAACATCGAATTCGATTAAAAATTGTCGGCTGTAGTGAATTATGAACAGTAAATTCTCAATCCAGCTCACGACACTATGCACGGCAACTAATTCCTCCCATCCCATTTTCCTGTTTCTTCACAACCCCTTTTTCCAAACACATCCCCTTCACAGGATTTAAAGAGGTCCACTAAAACTATGATACGATGTAGGAGTTTTTAAATAATTTTGGGGACAACAAAATTTTAGGCGGGTACACTTGGCGAATTTTGTCCCAACTGCGAAGGAATTCGAAATAGATTATTCTTAAAAGTTAAGCGTTTTAATGTTGAAATATTTAAATTGGACATTTTTAAAATTGTTCAATTTGAATTGCAGTATTAAAAAAATCAACAATTTGACGTTCAACCCATACAAGAATAAAGAAAAGTAGAAATATAAAAATTTTGAAAGATTCAATTTTAATCATTAAATATGCAAAATTTCAAAGTAAAAGCCTTACAAATTAAAGTGTTCTTTTTAGGTTATCAGCATTCAAAGATTTAAAAGTGAAGTGTTCAAAAAGGAAATATGTAAGTTTTCGCAATATTAGCATTAGACCTTTGTAAATTAGACAGCTTAAGATTTAAAGTATTAAAATTTTAACTACTTTTAAATAGGAACCGAGAATATTCAGATAATCTGAAATTAATTTATTCTGCAATGTACAATTAAAATCCAAAATTTTTTATTTGTACTGTTTCGAATTGGATTTACATCAAATTAAATTGTTTCAAGGGAAGGTGTATACAAAATTTTAATACTGATGCTGAATTCAGTCTAAATAGAACATTACAAATTTAAAAAATTCAGGATTGATCTATTTCAAGTTTTGCGCTATAGAAATTAAATAATCGATCAATTGTCGAAATTCGAATGCTTCGTAATTGTATATTTAGGGTATATTATTTTTTAGTATATTAAGGGTTAGAAAAATCTGTATGAAGTTTAATATACACCAGACGCGCAGTTTAGGGCCCCGCGGTTTAGGAGTTCCTAGAACTGCTGGCCAGCGCAGTTTCGCAGCTCGCGGGGTGGAGGGAAGGTTGACAATCATGCGACACCATCAGTAGTGGAGCGCTAAAAGCGGGCAGTACATTCAACCGATAAGTGCGTCTGCTATCAGCACATGCGTCAGTTTGTTTTCCGTGTTTAGCGATGTGTCTCGGTTTCCGTTGTATTTCGGTTGTGTTACTTGTTGTAAAAATTCCGAAGGAAAATAAGAGACAGCGTTTGTCGTTCAAAGAGAAATTTGAGCTTGCAGGTCATGTGAAAGCAGTTAGCTCGCGAAGCTGATTGGAACAATAAGGTAAAAATGATAAATACCAGAACAAAAAATCGTCAAAAATAAGTAATAATATGGTTTTGAAGACTGCTCTGATACAATGGTTTAAGAGAGCGAAAGACAGAGGCCGCAAAGGTCTGTAAACGATTAAAGTAAGTAACCAGGAAAAACATTATTTTCACGTGTGACGGATTTCTGACATTGTAGTTTTGCTTCAAGTTTGAATTATTATATGTCTTACATAATAAAATTGATGAAATTAAACAGATATTGTTTACTGTGGAGAAAAATCCATCAGAAATGGTTCATATGGCTCTGAATGTTTAAGTTTGAATTTCCCCTATTTAGGCAACCCCCGACATTGGCCTTCAACCGAGGATTTGGTGTATATGACGGTATAACAGAATGCGTAAAAATGCGCAATTAAAGTAATAATCTAGAATACGGCGATTGAATTGTTATTTATAATTAAAGTGCAACAAACACGGGAAAAGAATTACACGGAAAAATGTGAATATAGGAAAAATGCGTTCAGCGCTCAAATGATGCACGGCAAAATGGCAAATTTAGCTAATCAATTATTTCCGTGTAATATTGAATCAAGAAAATATACTTACGAATACTTTTTATTCATTATTTTCTTGTCTCAAGAAAATACTTACTTTTTTCGTATGATCTCGTGTCACGCTCGTTAGCATGAACTATATCATACTATGACAGTATACATTCTTACTATTTTAGTAAGGATCCATACTGAAATAGAAAGGATGTGCTGATAGCAGACGCACTTATCGGCTGAATGTACTGCCAGCTTTTAACGCTCCACTACTGATGGTGTTGCATGATTGCCAAACTTCCCTAGACTCCGCGAGCTGCGAAACTGCGCTGGCCAGCAGTTCTAGGAACTCCTAAACCGCGGGGCCCTAAACTGCGCGTCTGGTGTATATTAAACTTCATACAGATATTTCTAACCCTATATATACTAAAAAATAATATACCCTAAATATACAATTACGAAGCATTCGAATTTCGACAATTGATCAATTATTTAATTTCTATAGCGCAAAAACTTAAAATAGATCAATCCTGAATTCTTTAAATTTGTAATGTTCTATTTAGACTGAATTCAGCATCAGTATTACAATTTTGTATACACCTTCCCTTGAAACAATTTAATTTGATGTAAATCCAATTCGAAAAAGTACAAATAAAAAATTTTGGATTTGAATTGTACATTGCAGAATCAATTAATTTCGGATTATCTGAATATTCTCGGTTCCTATTTAAAAGTAGTTAAAATTTTAATGCTTTAAATCTTAAGGTTTCTAATTTACAAAGGTCTAAAGCTAATATTGCGAAAACTTACATATTTCCTTTTTGAACACTTCACTTTTAAATCTTTGAATGCTGATAACCTAAAAAAAAACACTTTATTTTTGTAAGGCTTTTACTTTGAAATTTTGCATATTTAATGATTAAAATTGAATCTTTCAACATTTTTATATTTCAACTTTTCTTTATTCTTGTATGGGTTGAACATCAAATTGTTGAATTTTTTAATACTGCAATTCAAATTGAACAATTTTAAAAATGTCCAATTCAAATATTTCAACATTAAGGGCCGGTTTCACCAACCTCGGTTAAAAAGTTGATCCTCGGTTAAACCGATAATCGACGGTTAAATATGGCGTATAGCGTTCATTTTGACTGGCCGTCAGTTAACCAATGATTTAACCGAGGTTGGTGGAACTGGCCCTAAAACGCTTAACTTTTAAGAATAATCTATTTCGAATTCCTTCGCAGTTGGGACAAAATTCGCCAAGTGTACCCGCCTAAAATTTTTTTGTCCCCAATATTATTTAAAAACTCCTACATCGTATCATAGTTTTAGTGGACCTCTTTAAATCCTGTGAAGGGGATGTGTTTGGAAAAAGGGGTTGTGAAGAAACAAGAAAAAGGGATGGGAGGAATTAGTTGCCGTGCATAGGGTCGTGAGCTGGATTGAGAATTTACTGTTCATAATTCACCTCAGCCGACAATTTTTATCGAATTCGATGTTTTTTTTAGAAATGCTCAGCATGAAATTCTTTAGGAAAACGCTAGGCCCGATTTTTTAATTTCATTCTGTGAACTTAGTTATGTAAGCAAACAGAACGTCAAAATCAGACATTTTAGGAATATTATTTGTATTCTCTGAACAAAAAAAAAAGCTAACTTAAATCTTGATGGAACATTACCCTTAAGGAGGCACCTGCAACTTGATTCAGTAGAAAAAAAGAATTGTTTCCGTTAAAAATGCTATATTTAATATTTTTTGTTATAAAATTGTTATTAAAAATATCAATATTTAACTTCTACATTTTTTTGTGTGTTGCAAGTCATAATTTTCAATTGATTTTAAGTAGTTCGATAATAAAAAACCCGTAATATTGACAAATTCCAAAAAATTACAATTTGTTGAATAACATGTTTACAACATTATTCATTGTTAATTTATGGTTATTTTTCAATTTCAGCATTACTCCGTTAGGAGATTTAGGAATTTTTTTTAAACAGTTTTTTTCTGTGGTTGAAATTCACATAAAAATAACTATTTATATAATTTGGTTGTAACAATTGGGTTGAATTCTGAGCTAAATATTTATATTCGCATTTAATGCTGCGAATATCTAAAAAACAAATATTAAAATAGGTTATGAATTGTGCCTGTAGTTGATTATGAACACTAAATTCCAGATCCAGACTGTGCGACGCATGGTACTCGTGCGCTTTAGACCCTCTCGACGGCAACTAATTCCTTCCAACCCATTTTCAGCCGAGGATAATTTTCAAGGAAAATAATCAAGCTTTCTTTTGAAATTATTTTGAGGAAATTAAAAGGCCCGCATTTGGAAAAAACTAACAAACAACTTTTTAAAGTAAAAAGGCAAGGTCAACAAATTTTGTTACACAAAATGGTTTTCTTATTGTCAAGCTTATGAAACACCCTCTCCAAAAACCTGCCACTACGATTTAGTAGAGTTTCAATAAGATTGGGGACAACCAAATTTTAGGCGGGTACACTTGGTAAACTTGGCCCCAATTACAAAATATTCAATGTTTCGAGCTTCTACCTATTTACATTTTTTTTTTTATTTGAAGCTTCTCATAGGAAATCGTACAAAAAATATTGTGATATCAGACTTTACAATTCAGAAAATTTAAATTTAAAATTCTTATTCCTAAAGTTTCAAAGTTGAAATATTTAAATTAAAACCAACTCGTATTTGAACTTTTTTTATCTTGAAAGTAATAAATTTGAGAATTTTGATTCTTTAATAGTATATTGCATTACAAGTGGTAGGCGATGGACTTTTCCTGACAAGTGCAGTGTTTTTAGGACGTGTCGTAGGTGAGGGCACCGAAGACGAGTCTAAAAACACTGCACAAGTCAAGAAAAGGGCCTCCCACGAGACATGCACGATACTTTTTACAACAAGATCATGAAAAGCGTGAAAAAACGCTACCTGATCGGCAAGTTCGTTCAAATTTTTTTGATTTTGCAGGCAACAAATCTAATGTCGCCAGTTCTGTCGCTTTACGAAGTTCAGGAGGCGTGCACTGAAAGACTTCACTTCCGTCCGAATCTGACATTTTTTCAATTTTCGATAATATATTAATTAAATGTTGAAGAAAACCGAACAAACGCGGAGAAATAAGGTTATAAAAGCCGGTAGTCTTTCCGCCCGCCGCTAGGTGCGCTATAGTTGCTCAAGTCAAATTGCGGGAAACTTTAAATTGTATAAATGAAAAATTACTTTTTTAATACAAATTAATAATAAAAGTTTATAGTTTACTCATAAAAAAATGTTATCAGTTTGAAAAAACAAAATTTAATATTTTAAGTACTGATTAGTTTTTATAGCGTATATACTTCTGCACGGTAAGTCGCGAGACGAGTGCGCTTCAGTTGTCGCTGAAAACATCGACCTGTTTCCGTCTTTATCTAA